>JAQBSW010002539.1:0-101318 GCA_029291075.1 Eudiplozoon nipponicum | reverse complement strand
AACCGGGGCACCATAATGTAGGGGTATCTTGCGGAGTTGCTTTCTAGTTCGTGATTTTTTACCCCTACTACATATCAATGGTGGCCATTATCACTTCTCGTGCACCCAATCAGTCTCTGATCCCTTTCGGATGGTTGATATGAGAAGACTGAAGAAAGGTTTCATAGATATATTCCACACAATGTAGCATATATAAATATAATTCACTGTTAATCCGAATTGAATGAGTTGGTTGGCAAAAATACAGATTTTAATGCAAAAGTATGTTTTAAATACCGTTCACAATTAAACTAAATTGTCCGTCTTCTAGACGGCAAAAATAAAAGTGATTTATGTCTATAAAGTGAAATGTTTAGCACAAATGTCTGGAATGTAATGAGTAGTCAAACGATTAAAGATACATGACAATATGAGCCTAGTAAAATTATTTATGTTCATAAAGGAAAATGTTTTGTGTAAACCGTTTAAAGATTTAAATGACCAACAACTCACAAATGTTTAACTCCTTGTTTTTTATAGTAAACAATCAATCATTTTCATAGTAACGAATAATCCATTACTCTCTGGAGTTCGGATAGTTAACCACGGTAAATCCAATGCGTAACTTCTGCAACTAAACGAAATAAGTTCACTGAGACACCATAGTCCACCGCGTGTTTTTTCCGTTTCGAGCGCGGTTCTGTTTCTTTTATAAAAACACTATTAATTACACATAAAATTGCAGTTCAAGAAATATCGATTGAAACTGCTTGAGACTAAAAGAGATTGTTCCTAAAATCACAGCTAAGGGAAATATTGTTTAAGGACAGAGTTAGAATATTTGACCTTAAAGAGCACAGCGTTTGTAAAAATTGACCTTCGTTGGGTTGTAACACGGAGCCGCGTGTAACAAATTAATGCATTTAACTATTTCTCATCTTGTTTAATTACATGTTGCCACAGATAAATAATATTAGTAATTGCGATCTACCTTTTGTAAATCCACGTTGACGTTTATCAAAATCAACCGGAAACATACATTCTAAATAATCTAGTATCAGTCGTTTTATTATATTTAAAATGAAAAGAATAATAGGGATTAGTCAATAATCACCGTCGCACGTTGGTTTACTTTCCTTTGGCAACGGTTTAGCTACTATCGTTAAAATATCTATTGGTATTTTTTCAACCTTCAAAATTCCGTTTATAAAATTGCAGAGCACATTCATATAAGTTAAAGGTAATAGAAATAGGCTATCCATCGATATCCCAAAGTGATCTTTTTGTTTTTTATGTTACATTTAATATTAATTTTATCAATGCATCATTGTCAATAATATGTCCTGGGTTCTGATTACCCGAAAGATCAGCTAGGTCCATGATATTGCTTTCATTCATTACATATTAAATTACCAAATATTTCATCCAATTCACAGAGAAATTCATACTCAGTTTTATCCACCAATAATATGAGCTTTAATTTCTCCTTTTACTTACTGTAATCTTTTAGGAGTTTGTATCTTAGTCTAGGATTGCTCCTTAGTTTGCCCAATATGAAACTTTTTGATCTTTGCCGGATTATCAGCATTGATGAATTAGTTTCATTGTCATTCAAATCTAACCTCGTTTTTAATACTATTGATAAGACTACATTTTATTATATTATTTCGTTTAATTCTTAGTTTATATTATTTCTAATCGTTTCGTTTCGGTACAATATCTTTAAACGTAGAAGTATGAAATAAATTAGTTAATAACGTTGAAACAGAGGAAACAAATTCATCAGTGTTCATAAGGTAAAAGGTTTCATAATCAAACATTTAGCTTAACTTTCTGAAACGAATGCAGTTAATACTGGAAAATTGTAAGTGTGCATTCTCAAAATTAAGTTTCTGTCTTTTTCTACTCAAGTTGTTCCATTTTAAAATGATTTGTTTGTGATAAAATTCTTTAAAATAGTTTACAGCATATACGGCGCTTTACAGACCACCATATGCTAGTTTAACTGATGAAATAATTTTATCAATTAAATTCAATCTTTTTTGGACTGCCATGGTTATAATGTGGTGGTAGGCTATTTTAATAAAATGCATGACTGTCAAATAACCAATATTTTTCCTATTCATGATCTAAAGCAGATTATAAAGGAATCAACTAGAGGTTAAGAATGCTTAGATCATGTATATTTAGATATTGAATCGGTTAACTGGTACAGTTATGAAGTGTAGCCATGAAATGTAGTCTTATCAATTGTATTAAAAATGAGGATAGATTTGACTGGCAATGAAATTAATTCATCACTGTTGATAATCCGTCAGAGATCAGAAAGAATAAAATTGGATAAACTAATGAGCAAGCCTAGACTAGGATACAAACTCATAAAAGATTACAGTAAATGCAAGTAGCAATTAAAGCTCATATTACAGGGTATGAATTTCTCTGTGAATTGGAAGAAATATTTGGTAATTTGAAAGGTACTCCACAGAATAAAAGCAATTTCATGGATCTAGCTGTACTTTCGGATAACCAGAAACAAGGACTTATTATCGACAGTGATGCATTGATAACATTAACGTTAAAAGTAACACAAAAACAAAAAGATCACCTTGGGATATCGATGGATAGCCTATTTCTATTACCTTTAACTTATATGAATGCGATCTTCTATTTTATAAACAAAATTTTGAAGGATGGAAAAATACCAATCGATATTCTAGCGATAGTAGCTAAACCGTTGCCAAAAGTAAGCAAGCCAACGTGCGCCAGTGATTATTGACAAATATCTTCTATCCCTTCATTTTTTAATATAATAGAACGACTGATACTAGATCATTTAGAATGTATGTTGCCGGTTGATTTTGATATAAGTCAATATGGCTTAACGAAAGATAGATCGACAATTACTAATATAATTTCTATGAGGAGATATGTAATTGCATTAGATGAGAACTAAATAGAAGCATTAATTTTCTTTATAGATATCTCAAAAGCTTTTGACTGTATATCTTTTGATGCTAATTTGAAGGCAATTAATTTATTGAATATTGATCCGAATATTTTTAGATTACCCAGATTCTATTTATATAATAGAAGAATGAGTATTCAAGCAAGTGATTTGAGATCAAAACCGCAAAAAGGTAACAAGTGGAATTCCACAAGGATCAAGCTTGCGGCCAGTTTTAAATCAAATCATATTTGCACATTTGCCAACTAAAATCGTTAATGGTCGTAATGCTAGAGGTGAGAGCCGCATATCTCAATTTGATTTCCATATATATTCAATGCGGTTTGATCCTCGATAGTCAGTTTGCCGTCGTACTCTGATGATGATCATGGAAGGTCGAAACGCGTCAGTGCGTTGCAGCTGGCGGTAGTTTCGTTATGTTGTTCGACGACTGGTTAAATACAATGGGATTGGTGTTTACTTCAAGCTCGCAAACTTGATTTAAAGAATTGTTACCACCACCCGCGCAAACAATTATTGTTAAATCCTAATGATCATTATAATTTTAATTATGATAATAATTTCTAGTGGTTGAATAAAAGACATGGATAATTGTGATCAATAACAGATCTTCTTGAATTTTCTATTACTACATTCTGGATTATTATATTGAAATCTCATGCATTAAATCATCATATTAGTCAACATTGCAAATAATCAATTGCTAGTCATGCTTCTCATTTTTGCATAATGTTAAACTCGTATTATTCCTTTATTTTTCCAATTATCAGGTCTGTTAGTTTCGATGATGAATCTAGAATTATTTATATAATCAATTATTCTACAAATGCGACTTATTTAAAACACCATTTTTTCCTTTTTCATAAAACCGTATTAAATTATTATCATGTATGCAATGATAATATTGCTGAATTTTATAATGTTCATATGTTGCATATCATAATTAGTGAGATAATATATCTATTGTACATTATCTAATAATAATAATAATAATAATAATAATAATAATAATAATAATAATAATAATAATAATAATAATAATAATAATACTAATAATAATAATAATAATAATAATAATAATAGTAATAATAATAATAAAAATAATAATAATACTAATAATAATAATAATTTAAAAAATAATAATAGTAATAATAATAATAATAATAATAATAATAATAATAATAATAATAATAATAATAATAATAATAATACATTTATTTGGCAACAAAGGCCAACAGGCCCAACCATTGAAATAACAAATCAAAAGTAAGATATATAGAGATGAATGAAATTTTGACTAGCAAAGTATTTAACCATAGGGAATGGAGGTGTTGAGAAAGAAAAGTGCTTTCATCAACTTCGTTATGGTTCTATCTGGTGAATAAGCGATTCCATTTGATTAGCTGGTGCCGGACAAACGAATTTGAATGTGAGTCGAAGGTAGGGGCGGACCATATGCAGAAGTCGACCGACGGAGTACTTTGTCTCGGAAATTGAATTTCTGTAATGTAGTATTGACTAGGATGAAGTCAACTAGATTAAAGCTTGTAGAGAGTCAGACTGTCAGTATCTCGTACAGAGTTCACTGGCTTCCGTGAGTGAGAACACGACCGATGGAAAGCGAGAGGGAATCAGAGTCCTATCTATACCACCGTATGGTCCAGTAGACTTTTCGAGTTTCCGGTCGTTCGCTGAAACAAAAAAGAAAGCATTTGGTAGAATAAACCGTGGTAAATTATTCTATATTTGTATGCGGTAGAATAAAAATGAGAATAGAAAGGGTATTAGGTAGTCAAGAATTAGAAATTTAGATTCAGTGAGGAGAAGTGGAAATTGGAGTCCAGCCAGAAGAGACTTCACACTCCGAAACAAGTGTATAGCCTGGGTATGAAAAGTAGTGTTATAGGTTAAGAAAGAACCAATTGCGCTTTCAATCAGACGTCTCGCGTATAAATTTGCCAAAGAAGTGATTGCAGGCTGCCTTAAAATTCGTGATGGGATAGTAGTTTTATTTCTTCAGGAAGAGCATTAAATAAACTAGTGTCTTTGGAAAAGAGATATATTTTGCTAAATATATTGGTAATATGGTTAGATTGGATTGAAGAATTGCTAGAGCGTGTGACATATTGGTGACTTGGGTGAGCAAAGTTGGACAGTGATAGGCATATTGTGATCTTATGAATAAAAGAAATGACTCGTAAGTGACGAGTAAACCATAGTAGTAGAAGTTTAGCCAGGAGTAAGCGTTCCCGATAATTCTGGCTGGAAGAAAAGACTCGCTTTAGATGGCGTACGAGGAGGCTAGAGTGAGAGGACAGTAGAATTCGCTAGCGTATAATATGAGGGGTAGGAAGTTAACCTTGAACAGCGTGAGTTGGAGAGTAGGGTTGTTTATCTTGAAGTAGATCATACTTGAAGAATTTGGAAGTAGTATATATAAGATGTGAGGAGAAGTCTAGAGATTTTGAAAAATAAATACCAAGGTGCTTGGCAGAATCTGTTATTACAATATCAAGGGGACAATTAGCATCCAGGAGAGTGCAGAGTGGGTAAGAGGAGAGTTTCAGCAAACGAGTCTTAGCTGGGTTTAATTTGAGACCGATTTTGTTAAGCTGCAAATGGAGCGACGATAAAAGTTCAGATATAAGAGATAAGGAAGGGTTGAATGTTGTAGGGTTAATGAATACTATGATCATGCCATCTGCATATTTAAACAGATTTGATAGGTTGTCTTTAACCTGCACCTGTGCGAGTGTAAGGCTGAAAAGAATAGGACCAAGTACGGAGCCCTGGGAAACTTCAGATCGGATAAGAGCTGACCTCGAGTGACTATTTGCGATTTTTACAGTTGCGCATCGTTTCCGGAGATAGTAACTGATAATATTGAAGACGTTGCCACGTACACCACTTCTAAAAATGGCGGATTCAATTGCCGAAAACGACAATGAATCAAAGGCCTTGGATATATTTAGAAAGAGAAGATTGAATTCATGACCTTTGGAAATAGAGAATTAGCAATGATTAAGGACACTAACTAAGTTGGTGGAAGAGGAGCACCTTTTCAGGAAGCCATGTTGATCGTCGATAAGATAGAAGTTATCCCGTGACTTAATGAAAGGGTAGATTAAATTTTATAAGACCATGTCGAAGATATTAGTGAAAGAAGAGACGATAATTATTGGGCTGAGATTGACGAAGTGCCATTTTTTGGAATAGAAGTCGTTAAATTAAGCCATTCCGGGAGAAGATATGTGGTTTCGAGACCTAGGTTGATAACATCAGAAACCAGACAGAAGAGATTCCAGCCTAGAATAGTAATCATGCTAACCGAGACACCGTACTGATCAAATTGGTGTTCAGATTTGATGTTTTGGATTGCTTAAATAACGGAAGCCGGGCAAATTTTGAACCAGCATAGGTTCTCGGCTTCTCCGTTGTCCAGCATCCAGGCAGGCGGAGTGGGAATGGAGGAGTCGACAAGATAATTTAGATAATCGTCGTCAAAGATGGAGTCATCCGACCGAAAGAAATTTATATATGAGGTTTTGGACTTTTGTAGCAATTGGTGTTTGATGACAGCGAACATTTTCCGCGAGTTAGGTGTCGTGCGGATGCGTCTCTCGATGTCGAGCTCTTGTATGTTGATAACCTGTTTAGTGTGCTCATCGATGATTCGCAGTGCGAGAGCGCAAAGAAGTGATGATGTGCGTAATCTAGAGTTGCGTGCAAGGTTGTCGCGTGCCTTAAACAGGGTGTTCAACTTGTTGTTCGCGTGTATGTGTTGTATAGAGATGGCAGTAATAAAGTGGGAGAATAAGACTTTATGGACATCGGAAAAACATGAGGAGAGGTTGTCTGGGAGGAAAAGATTCCTCCAGTTAACGGCGTCCCAGAGTCGGCAAAACTCTTCCCAGTCGTTGAATCGCCTGAATCATTGAATGTCCTCTCTAGGGACAGAGGATAAAAGTGAAATAAGGAAGGAGACCTGACAGTGATTGAGATTGGGGAAGATCTATCGAGATTCGATATTTTTCACCTTTTTGTTTGGGAGTACACAATCAAGGTAGTTTTTCCCTCGGATAGGGAAATGCACACATTGATTTATTATGTTATCCGCAAAGAGCCGAAGCAACGAGTGATTTTAAGATGTTAGATTTCACCAATTTGTAAGAGGGAGGTTGAGGTCACCGATGTGGTTGACGGAAGAGGAAGTTGATGTGGCTGAATCCTGGGTGGGGTCAATATATTTGGCGGAATAGGAAGTTGATTGGGCTGAATCGATATCCCGCGAGGCCGTGAGCGTCTTGTTTTTGTTGGTTTTATGACCTCTGCACCGGTCGTGATAGTGGCATGACGAGAGGATTTGTGGCCGGCAGTAGAAATTGAAGGAGGGTGGTCCGTTATTTGGAGTATTTACGCGGTGGGCTTGGCCACGACTACGCGATAAAGCTAGGGTTTGTGCGAAGGGATCGTTCATGGAGTATGGGCTAGTGGTGAAGTGGAGCACTTCAAATTGAGAGGAGGTCAGTATGAAGGGCCCAGAAGAAAAGGCATCTCTGAAGATTCCGCCGTGAAGTGATCGGCGTTACTTTGGGTTGCTCCAGCCTGGATATGCGTGTCTAGCTTCGGGAGAGAGAGAGAGAGAATGGTATCTGGCGGAGGGTTCCCAGTGTACTCTATTGTCCTTTGTAGTAACGAGTAATCATGTTTTAATTTGACTTTGCCAGACGATAATAAGGGTGATTGCGATTTAAGTTGACTAAGCTCATCGTCGAACAGTCTTTAGTGGGAAGACAGCACAAAAGCTCGACCTTTGGGGAAAAGACCTCTTTGAGGTGGTTGAAGTTGTTCCCCAATTGCCTGATTAGATGCGATGTCAGATCATCCTTAGAGAGTGTGGAGTGCGGAGTCCAGAGGAAGAGGTTGCGCTTACTGTTGTTTAGCAGAGAAAATTCTCTCGCTACAGCGTTCAAAAATTCGTCAGCCTGACTTAACAGGTGTGGCTGCAAGGTGGAGATCGAGAGTTGGCCAGTTAGTGCTCTAAGCAGTCCCGTGACATCAACCATTTGATGTTCAAAGTCAGAAAGATTAGAAATTAGCTTCTGGGTTAAGAACTGGGTCGTGGAGACTGGCGATAATATCTGGTTCATAGAATAGAATATCTTTATTTGGATTCAAACCACACATGTTCCATCAAATAAAAAAATTAGAAAATGTACAATATAAAAAGATATCACATCACATATATATGTGCAATTAGTTGTACTGTACAATTTATCAGCATCAGAAAGTTCATCTGTAAAGAGTGATAGATTCTTCATCAAAATTAGGAAAATTTAAGTTATAATTCGAGTATAACATTTTGTAAGAAAAAAGGGAACCATGACTAATAATTGATTGTATGCATTGTTGATTAACAAGATGATATAATGCATAACATTTCAGTTTTAATAATACAAAATTTGAAGATAGAATCTCGAGAAATTATGTTGCTGAAAAACAATTAATCCTGTCTTTTATTTAACCATGAGAAAGTATTATCATAATCAAAATTAAAAATATCAGCAGGATTGAACACTTTTTCTAGTTCGGTAGATAAAAATTTAAAAGACATTTTAGTTGGAGGCGTTTCTCTAAGCCCCTTTGGCAATTGATTGTAAATTTTGTAAATTTTTGAAAAAGAGAATAGCTTGCTCGCAACATTCCCCACCAATGGTGGAGATATTGCAAAATGACCAGATCTAGTTCCAATTTCATGACTCTTTCTTATTGGATTCATATAGGCACCAGTCCACTGGTTTGAATGGAAAGCTTTTTTGCAATAGCACATTCTCCGAAACCATGAAGGATGCAGTGATACAAACTGTAATCTAGTGGCGTATATAGTGCAGGAGATAGGACTAATTTGTTTCACAACTTTTCTTTGTACAGCTTCTATCTTATTTGACAAACCCTTTGTAAAGGATTCCAAGTAGCGGCAGCATATTCTAGTATTGGTCTAATCCATATTATAAACATTTTAAATTTTATTTCATGCGATATAATATTTCTATTTATTAATGCCCATCTGTTCTTGGCACTGCCTACTATCCTTTCAATATGTCTCTCAGCAGAAGCCGTACAATGAATAGTTATGCCTAAATCCTTAATTTCTTGCATAAGTTTAATCTCAAAAACATCATTAATCTCAGCATCATGAAAATAAACATAATTAAATTCTGTTCTGTTGCCTGTCTTTAGTAAAGCCATGTTGGCATATATCAAAATCAGCCGGCAGCATACGTTCTAAATGATCAAGTATCAATCGTTCTATTATCTTCAAAAACGAAGGGATAATAGAGATTAATCTATAATCACTGGCACACGTTGGCTTACTTACTTTTGGCAAAGGTTTAGCTACTATTGTTAGTATATCGATTGGTAATTTCCCATTCTTCAAAATTCTATTTATAAAATTGCAGAGCGCATTCATAAAATTTAAAGGTAATTGAAGTAGGTTATCAATCGATATACCAAGGTGATCTTTTTGTTTTTTTGATTTTATTTTTAACATTAATT
The DNA here is from genome assembly GCA_029291075.1 of Eudiplozoon nipponicum. Lineage (NCBI taxonomy): Eukaryota > Metazoa > Platyhelminthes > Monogenea > Mazocraeidea > Diplozoidae > Eudiplozoon > Eudiplozoon nipponicum. The sequence continues at coordinate 91,816 of JAQBSW010002539.1, read as the reverse complement.
CTATCAATGCATCACTGTCAATAACAAGTCCTAGATCCTGGTTTCCCGAAGGATCCGGTAGATCAATGAAATTGCTTTCGTTCTGTGGATTACATAACAAGTTGCCAAATACTTCATCCAATTCACAGAGAAATTCATAATCAGTTTTACCCACAGGTAATATAAGCTTTAATTTTTCCTTATATTTACCGTAGTCTGTGAGGAGTTTGTATCCTAGTCTAGGATTACTCTTCAGTTTAGCCAAAATAATTCTCTCTGATCTTTGACGGATTATCAGCAGTGATGAATTAATTTCTTTATCGATCAAATCTAACCTCATTTTTTTAATACTATTGATAAGACTACATTTCATTATATTATCTCGTTTGATTCTTAGCTTACATAACTTCCTATTGATTCGCTTTGGTATAACATCCGTAAATGTAGATGCCCTAAATATATCAGATAATAACAATGAAACAGAAGAAACAAATTCGTCATTGTTCATGATAAAAAACATTCATAATCAATTGATAAGCTTAATTCTCTAAAAAGATTCCAGTTGATTCTGGAACATTGCACGTGTGCACTTTCAAAATTAGGTTTCTGTGCTTTGCTACTCGAAAGGTTCCATTGTAAAATAATTTGTTTATGATCCAATTCTTTGAAGTAATTTACTACATCATAACTGTGTGAGTTCAACGCTTCAACTTCTAAATATACATGATCTAAGCATTCCGAACCTCTAGTTGGTTCCTTTATAATCTGCTTAAGATCATGATTAGAAAAAAGATTGATTATTTCACAGTCATGCACCTTATTAAAATCTCCTACCACAACAATATAACCATGGCAGTCCAAAATAGATTGAAAGGAATTGGTAAACATTTGATCATCATGTAAATTAGCATACGGCGGTCTGTAAACCGCGGTTAAAATCAGGTTATCAATTTGTATAGTTAAAAAATCAATGACAGTATTATATTCGCTAGTATGTAACACTGTTGCATTTAATATCGATTTGCTATAAATAAGTACTCCTCCACCTCTTTTATCCAGGGATCTGTCTTTCCTAAATAGAGAATAATGAGGAATGTCAAATTCATAGTTTTCAATGTTCTTGTTCAGCCAGGTTTCAGATAAAATTATAAAGTCAAAATTGTTACTTATTATAAAATCACACAGCAAAAAAGTTTTATTCTTAACACTTCTACAATTAGCATAAAATAAAGTATATGAACAACCCAACTCATCTTTACAGTTTTCAATAGTTACTGATTTAACTTTTGTGGTTTCCTTATAATTCGTTTGTTGGGTACCGTAGCTATAGTTCGTAGCTGTCCGCTGTCCACAACATTCATTAATGAAACCCCGTTTTTTGTAATTTTAGAATCGATTGACACACCCTTTATTGTAACTTGTTCCGGATGACTTGATCTCTGATCTAAATTCTTCTTTACCTTTTTTGCCGCTGACAATTTTCTTTGGAGAAAAGTCTTGTCTCTGGAGATGAATATGTTGTGAAAGTTACGACATTCTTCTTTCTTCTTATTAATATCCTCCACTTGCTTGTTAGTCGGCCTCTTTGATAATTTTATCACAACCGGCCTTGGTCGTTCCGATTTATTGCCAACTCTGAAGCATTTCGAAATTTCGGTTCATGATAGAGGAGTGATATAGAAAAATAGATATAGTGTAGAATACGACAGGAGAGAAAGAATTGGATATATATGTCTATAAAAACGGTAAATTCCGATGAAACAAAAGTAAGTCCTTTGAATATGTAGGTAAATTCCAAGTAAATTATGTAAGTAAATTCCAGGTGTATCCCAGAGTTGAAATCAGACGAGAAATATAATGAATCTAAAAATGATTAATGATGTTTTTGAGATTAAACTTATGCAAGAAATTAAGGATTTAGGTATCACTATTCAATGTACGGCTTCTGTTGAGAGACATATTGTAAGGATAGTAGGCAGTGCCAAGAACAGATGGACAATAATAAATAGAAATATCTTATCGAATGAAATAACATTTAATAATAATAATAATACATTTATTTGGCAACAAAGGCCAACTGGCCCGACCATTGAAATAACAAATCAAGGGTAGGATATGTGGAGGTGAGTGGAATTGTGACTAGCAAAGTATTTAATAGCAGGGGGAGGGGTTGGGGAAGGGAAAAGTTATCATTAACATCAAGATAGTTCAATCTGGTGAAAAATAAATAGAAACGAAGTTCCATTTGACTAGACAAGATCAATTGGAGATAGTCCATGAAGTATCAGAGCTTCAAGGTGAATGTGAGATCGAAAACAAAGATGAAGATGAAAAGGTGGCGGCCCGGAGATAGACGTCGACCGATTGAGTCCATTGTCGTGACAATTGAATTGATGGAGCAAAGCATGGACATGGATGGAATCAGCAGGATTGAAGCGAGCGAGTCTTGCAGGGGTCGCAGGCATCCGTAGAACGTGGTTGTGATTGAAAGAAGACCAGGGGGAGTCGATGTCCGAAGCGAACCGTTGGTGGATCGGTAGGGCTGTTGGGTTTCCGGTCCTCCGCTGAAACAAGAAAGAAAAGAATTGGATGAGCAAAACGTGGTAAAGTATCCACAACGTGGATATAATGGGGTCAGAAATGGGCTGAGAGGTGGTATTAGTGAATCTAGAAGAAAATATTAAGATCAGAGAGGTAAAGTGGAAGATTAGATGACTGCCTGAGGGATTTCGCCCTCCGAAGTTAGAAACGAGAATAGCCTGGGGTGAAGTAAATGTTATGGATTGAGAAGGAACCAGTTTCGTTTCCAATCGGTCGTATCACAAAGAAGTTTGTTGAAGAAGTACTGATGGGCTGCCTTTTTAAATTCGTGCTGGGGTAGGAGCTTTATGTCTGTGGGAAGAGCGTTGAAGACATTAGTGGCTTTGGAGAAGAGATAGATTTTTTTAAATATGGTGGGGGTATGGTTGGCTTGGATAGAAGAGTTACTAGAACGTGTGGCGTAGTGGTGACTTGGGTGGGCAAAGTTGGAGAGTGGTAAGCAAGTTGTGATCTTATGGATAAAAGAAATGACTCGAAGGTGACGGGTAAACCAAAGCGGAAGAAGGTTTGCCAGGAGTAGGCGTTCCCTATAGTTTTAGCATTTCGGGAAGACTCGCTTTAGAAATCTGGAGGATACCTGTTCAATAGTATACGAGGAGGCGAGGGTGAGAGGACAGTAGAATTCGCTGGCGTAGGAAATGAGGGGCAGAACGTAGACCTTGAATAACGTGAGTTGGAGAGTGGGATTGTTAGTCTTAAAACAGATCAGACGGGCCCATTTGAAGAGTTTGGAAGTAGTGTGTGTAAGGTGTAGGGAGAAGTCTAGGGATTTTGAGAAATGAATGCCAAGATGTTTGGCCGAATCTATTATTTCTATATCAAGGGGGTAGTTGGCAACCGGGATAGAGCAGAATGGATCAGAGGAGAGTTTCATTAGGCGAGTTTTGGTGGGATTTAGTTTGAGGCCGATTCTGCTGAGCTGCGAGTGGAGCGAGGATAGGAGCTCCGATATAAGGGGTAAGGAGGGGTTGGATGTTGTGGGGTTGCTGAATACGATAACCATGTCATCCGCATATTTGAACAGCTTGAAAAGGTTGTCTTCAACCTGTATGTGCGCGAGCGTAAGGTTGAAGAGAATGGGACCAAGTACGGAGCCCTGGAGAACACCGGATCTGATATGGGCTGGCCTCGAGTGACTACTGCTAACTTTTACTGTCGTATATCGGTTTCGGAGATAGTAACTAATAAGACTGAGAACGTTCCCGCAAATACCACTTCTCAGTAAGGCGGATTCGATTGCTGAAAATGACAGCGAGTCAAAAGCCTTGGATATATCTAGGAATAGGAGAGTGCACTGAAGCATTTTAGAGAAGGAGGAGTAGCAATGATCGAGAACACTAACTAAGTTGGTGGAAGAGGAGCGGCCATTCAAAAAGCCATGTTGATCATCGAGGAGATAGAAGTTTACATGAGACTTAATGGAGGGGTAGATTAGGTTGTATAAGATCCTGTCGAAGATTTTGGTGAAAGAAGGGACGATAGTAATGGGGCGGAGATCTTTAAATGATGAGATCGAAGAAGTGCCATTTTTAGGGATAGGAGAGATCGTCGAATTGAGCCAGTCCGGGGGAAGATAGGTGGTTTCGAGACAATGATTAATAACATCTGCAATCAGAGAGAAGACGTTCCAGCCTAGAAGGGCAATCATACTGACCGAGACACCATATTGATCAAATTGGTGTTTAGATTTAATGTCTTTAATTGCTTGGGCGACGGAAGCCGGAGAGACATAGAACCTGCCTAAGTTCTCGGTGTCTCCGTTGTCTAACATCTCAACAGGCGGAGTGGGAGTAGAAAAGGAGTCGAGAAGGTGAGTCAGATAATCGTTGGCGAAGCAGGGGTCGTCTGACCGAGAGAAGTTGATATACGAGGTTTTGGGCTTTTGCAGCAATTGGTGTTTGATGATAGCGAATTTTGCCTGGGGGTTAGGAGCTGAGCGGATGCGTCTTTCGATGTGGAGCGCTTGTTTGTTGATAGCCTGTTTAATGTGCCCATCGATGCGTCTCAGAGCGAGGGCGCGGGCAAGTGACGATGTGCGTAGACGAGAGTTGCGTGCGAGGTTGTCACGTGCCTTAAACAGAGCGTTCAACTTATTCGTCGAGTATACGTGTTGAATAGAGGTGGCGGAGTTATAGTGGGAGGATAGGATGTTATGGACTTCGGAAAAGCACGAGGAGAGATTGTTTGGGAGAAAGAGGTCCCTCCAGTTAACAGTGTCACAGAGTCGGCGGAACTCTTCCCAGTTGGTGAATCGCCTGAACGATTGGGTGTCTTCTCGAGGGGTGAAGGATAAGAGAGGTAAGAGGAAGGATACCTGACAGTGATCAAGATTAGGGAAGATCTCCCGAGAGTGAACATCGGTCACCTCGTTATTGGAGAGTACACAATCCAGTTGGTTGTTCCCTCGGGTAGGAAAATGCACGAATTGGTGTAACAGGTTGTCCGCGAAGAGTCGAAGCAGTGGCTGACTTTACGAAGCTAGATTATGCCAGTTAGCCATGGGGAGGTTGAGATCACCCACAACGAAGTACCGATCGGTGCGTAAAGAGAAAAAAATAGATAAAAGTTGGGCCCCGCGAGTGTCGTCGATGAATGAGATATTAGGGGGTCTGTAGACAACACAGGTAGATATGCTTTGGCTATGGATTTGTAGCTGAAACGAGAAAAATTCCAATCCTTGAGAGTTCGATGTCGACAAGCGTTTGGGCATAAGCAGGGATCGGACATAGGCAGCTAGTCCACCCCACGACCGACAGTTCTGTCGCTACGAAGGAACGTGTATCCGTGGATGGAAGCGGATAGCCAAGTCTCAACAAGAACGCATATGTCTATCTCGTTAGAGGATAGAAAAGCTCGTAGTTGATTGATTTTAGGCGTAAGTGACCTGCAGTTGATGAGAATTGCTGAGAGTGCTCTGAGAGAGGGATGGTTAGATCGGGGAGGAGAAGCGTGCAGGGGCTTTCCGCTGGCGGGCGGGGCGAGATCTAGGGCTGATGAGGGTGACAGACCGCTCGTTGACAAGGATAGAGTGGTCAGCGTCGATCTGGATTTCTTTTGTCCCGCGTTTATCAGGTGGGTGAGGTAATTGGAGGGTTTGAAAGCAAAAAGGGGGCGAGATATCTGGGCTCGAGGGGGCACTCGGAAGCTGCGTTGATGGGGCGAGCAGGGACAGAGACTGATCAGGGGCTGGGACGCAACAGTCCAGGGTGGGGTCGATGATGGATTCAGTAGAGGGAGTCGAAGTTGATGGGGCTGGGTCGAAGTCCTGTTTGGTCTTAGAAGACTTACGTTTATTCGGTTTCTGGGTCATAGCATCCGTCACAAAAGTAACTTGTCGTGGGGATGTGGACCTGGCGGACGAACTTGGGGGAGAAGGTGCGTTATTAGGAGGCTTAGCGCGGCGTGGTCGGCCACGACGACGTGGTAAAGCTTGAGATTGTGGGTGTGGGGGGACTGGTTGCGGAGTAAGGGCTAAAAGTGAAAGGAAGGCCTTCAAATCGGGAAGGTATCAGTAGGGGTGGACTGGAGGAAGGTGCATCGCCAAGGATTCCGCCGTGAACTGAGCGGCTTTTCTTTGGATTGCTCCAGCCCGGAAAGGCGTGATGAGCTGGAGGAGGGGGGGTGGTGTCCGGTTTATGGGTTTGGGCTTTCTCTAAAGTCCTCTGTAGTAGCGTGTAATCTCGTTTTAGTTTGACTTTCCCGGATGCTAAGATGGGCGAGTGCAGTTTGAGATGACGAACCTCACCGTCAGACAGTCTTTTGTGCGAGGAGAGAATAAAGGCTTGACCCTTTCCCGAGGAGATCTGTTTAAGGTGGCTAAAGTTATCCCCTATTTGACTGATGAGATCTGAGGCCAGATCGTCCTTTGAGAGTGGGGAGCGCGGAGACCAAAGAAAGAGGTTTCTCTTGTTGTGATTTCGCAGGGCAACCTCCCTGGCTACCCCATTCAGAAACGCATCAGCTTGACGCAACAAATGGGGCTGAACGGTGGAGATTGAAAGGTTGCCTGTCAGTGCTCCAAGTAATCCTGTGATGTCCGCCATTTGCTGTTGGAGGTCAGAAATATTGGAGATAAGCTTTTGGGTGAGGAACGGGGAGATGGGGGCTGGCGACGAAAGCTGGTTCATGGTGGAGTGAGATAGAAGAGCAGAAATAACGTAGATTACGATAAAAGAGAGGAAAAGAATGAGTATTGATGAGAGAAAAAGAATGGGTATTAAAATGCAGAAATAAACGGGAAAATCGGGTGAGCTAGGAATAGATCCTTGATAACTGAAGGTAAATTCCAAAAAAATGTGTAGGTAGATTCCCGGTGTATCCTAGAGATGAAATCAGACAAGAAATCCCGAGAATCTGAAAATAAAAACAAAATGAAACCCGATATCCTTCGAAATTAGAGAAAATGTTGAAAACCGCAAGCACGCTCTCTCCGGTCGTTGCGTTCCACCCGAAGTTATTATTAAAATGTTTATAATATAGATAAGACCGATACTAGAATATGCTGCCGCTACTTGGAATCTATTAAAGAAGGGTTTGTCAAATAAGATAGAAGCTGTACAAAGAAAAGGTGTGAAACAAATTAGTCCTATCTCCTGCACTATATACGCCACTAGATTACGGGTTGTATCACTGCAACCTTTATGGTTTCGAAGGATGTGCTATTGCTATTTGAACCAGTGGACTGGTGCCTATATGAATCCAATAAGAAAGAGTCATGAAGTTGGAACTAGATCTGGTCATTTGGCAATATCTCCACCGTTGGTGGGGAATGTTGCAAGCAATTTATCCTCTTTTTCAAAAATTTACAAAATTTACAATCAATTGCTAAAGAGGCTTAGAGAAACGCCTCCATCTAAGATGTCTTTTAAATTTTTATCTACCGAACTAGAAAAAGTGTCCAATCCTGCTGATATTTTTAAATTTTATTATGACAATACTTTCTTATGGTTAAATAAAAGACAACATCAATTGTTATCAGCAGCATAACCTCTCGAGATTCTATCTCCAAATTTTGTATTATTAAAATTGAAATGATATTCATTATATCATCATGTTAATCAACAATACATAAAATCAATTGCTAGTCATGGTTCCCTTTTTTGCATAATGTTACACTCGAATTATAACTTAAATTTTACTATTTTTGATGAAAAATCTATCAACCTTTTACAGCCGAACTTTCTGATGCTGTTAAATTGTACAGTACAACTAATTGCACTGAATATAGATCCGAATATTTTTAGATTACTTAGATACTATTTATATAATCGAAGAATGAGTATTCAAGTAAACGATTTGATATCTAAATCGAAAAGGGTAACAAGTGGAGTTCCACAGGGATCAAGTTTGGGGCCAATTTTATTTAAAATTGTATTTGCACATTTGGAAACTAAGATCCCTAACGGTCGAGTTTGCAAATTTGCTGATGATTTGAAAATAATCTTTCCAATTGATCCAAATAATGTCGAATTCTCCAAAAATAATGTGACACTAGATTTGTATGATTTAAGTAGATATTTGTTAACACTAGGGCTGAGAATAAACAGTAAAAAGACGAGAGCTTTAAAAATAGGTAACAGAACAGATTTTAATTATGTTTATTTTCATGATGCTGAGATTAATGATGTTTTTGAGATTAAACTTATGCAAGAAATTAAGGATTTAGGCATAACTATTCATTGTACGGCTTCTGCTGAGAGACATATTGAAAGGATAGTAGGCAGTGCCAAGAACAGATGGGCATTAATAAATAGAAATATTATATCGCATGAAATAAAATTTAAAATGTTTATAATATGGATTAGACCGATACTAGAATATGCTGCCGCTACTTGGAATCCCTTAACAAAGGGTTTGTCTAATAAGATAGAAGCTGTACAAAGAAAAGTTGTGAAACAAATTAGTCCTATCTCCTGCACTATATACGCCACTAGATTACAGTTTGTATCACTGCATCCTTTATGGTTTCGGAGAATGTGCTATTGCATAAAAGTTTTCCATTTGAACCAGTGGTCTGGTGCCTATATGAATCCCATAAGAAAGAGTCATGAAATTGGAACTAGATCTGGTCATTTTGCAATATCTCCACCATTGGTGGGGAATGTTGCGAGCAAGCTATTCTCTTTTTCAAAAATTTACAAAATTTACAATCAATTGCCAAAGGGGCTTAGAGAAACGCCTCCAACTAAAATGTCTTTTAAATTTTTATCTACCGAACTAGAAAAAGTGTTTAATCCTGCTGATATTTTTAATTTTGATTATGATAATACTTTCTCATGGTTAAATAAAAGACAGGATTAATTGTTTTTCAGCAACATAATTTCTCGAGATTCTATCTTCAAATTTTGTATTATTAAAACTGAAATGTTATGCATTATAATAATAATAATAATAATAATACATTTATTTGGCATCAAAGGCCAACTGGCCCAATCATTGAAATAGCAAATCAAGGGTAGGATATGTGGAGGTGAGTGGAATTGTGACTAGCAAAGTATTTAATAGCAGGGGGAGGGGTTGGGGAGGGGAAAAGTTATCATTAACATCAAGATAGTTCAATCTGGTGAAAAATAAATATAAGCGAAGTTCCATTTGACTAGACAAGATCAATTGGAGATAGTCCGTGAAGTATCAGATCTTCAAGGTGAATGTGAGATCGAAAACGAAGATGAAGATGAAAAGATGGCGGCCCGGAGGTAGACGTCGACCGTTGGAGTCCATTGTCGTGACGAATGAATTGATGGAGTCGGCAGGATTGAGGCGAGCGAGTCTTGCAAGGATCGCAGGCATCTGTAGAACGTGATCGAGATTAAAATAAGACCAGGGAGAGTCGAAGTCCGAAGCGAACCGTTGGTGGATCGGTAGGGCTGTTGGGTTTCCGGTCCTCCGCTGAAACAAGAAAGAAAGAAAAGAGTTGGATGAGCAAAACGTAGTAGAGTATCCGCAACGTGGATATAATGGGGTTAGGAATGGGCTGAGAGGTGGTATTAGTGAATCTAGAAGAAAAGAATAAGACAAGAGAGGTAGAGTGGAAGATGGCTGCCTGATGGATTTAACCCTACGAAGTTAGTTAAGAAGATAGCCTGGGGTGGAAGTAGGTGAAGTAAATGTTATGGATTGAGAAGGAACCAGTTTCGTTTCCAATCGGTCGTATCACAAAGAAATTTGTTGAAGAAGTACTGATGGGCTGCCTTTTTGAATTCGTGCTGGGGTAGGAGTTTTATGTCTGTGGGGAGAGCGTTGAAGACATTAGTGGCTTTGGAGAAGAGATAGATTTTTTTAAATATGGTGGGGGTATGGTAGGCTTGGATAGAAGAGTTACTAGAACGTGTGGCGTAGTGGTGACTTGGGTGGGCAAAGTTGGAGAGTGGTAAGGAAGTTGAGATCTTATGGATAAAAGAAATGACTCGAAGGTGACGTGTGAACCAAAGCGGAAGAAGGTTAGCTAGAAGTAGGCGTTCCCTGTAGTTTTGGCAGTTCGGGAAGACTCGCTTAAGAAATCTGGAGGATACCTGTTCAATGGTGTACGAGGAGGCGTGGGTGAGAGGACAGTAGAATTCGCTGGCGTAGGAAATGAGGGGCAGAACGTAGACCTTGAATAATGTGAGTTGGAGAGTGGGATTGTTAGTCTTAAAACAGATCAGACGGGCCCATTTGAAGAGTTTGGAAGTAGTGTGTGTAAGGTGTGGGGAGAAGTCTAGGGATTTTGAGAATTGAATGCCGAGATGTTTGGCCGAATCTATTATTTCTTATGTCGAGGGGGTAGTTGGCAGCCGGGATAGAGCAGAATGGATCAGACGAGAGTCTCATTAAGCGAGTTTTGGTGGGATTTAGTTTGAGTCCGATTCCGCTGAGCTGCAAGTGGAGCGAGGATAGGAGCTCCGATATAAGGGATGAGGAAGGGTTGGAAGTTGTGGGGTTGCTGAATACGATGACCATATCATCCGCATATTTGAACAGCTTGAAAAGAGTGTCTTCAACCTGTATGTGTGCGAGTGTAAGGTTGAAGAGAATGGGACCAAGTACAGAGCCCTGGGGAACACCGGATCGGACATGGGTTGGCCTCGAGAGACTACTGCCAACTTTTACTCTTGCATATCGATTCCGAAGATAATAGCTGATAAGATTGAGAACATTGCCGCATATACCGCTTCTCATTAAGGCAGATTCAATTGCTGAAAATGACAGCGAGTCAAAAGCCTTGGATATATCTAGGAAGAGGAGAGTGCACTGAAGCCCTTTAGAGAAAGAAGAGTAGCAATGATCGAGAATACTAACTAAGTTGGTGGAAGATGAGCGGCCGTTCAAGAATCCATGTTGATCATCAAGGAGGTAGAAGTTTTCATGAGACTTAATGAAAGGGTAGATTAGGTTGTATAGGATCCTGTCGAAGATTTTGGTGAAAGAAGGTACGATAGTAATGGGGCGGAGATCTTTAAATGATGAGATCGAGGAAGAGCCGTTTTTGGGGATGGGAGAGATCGTCGAGCAAAGCCAGTCCGAGGGAAGATAGATGGTTTCGACACAATGATTAATAACATCTGCAAGTAGAGAGAAGACGTTCCAGCCAAGCAGCGCAATCATGCTGACTGAAACACCGTATTGATCAAATTGGTGTTTAGATTTAATGTCTTTAACTGCTTGGGCGACGGAAGCCGGAGAGACGTATAACCAGCGTAGGTTCTCGGAGTCTCCGTTGTCTACCATCTCAATAGGCGGAGTGGGAGAGGAAAATGAGTCGAGAAGATGAGTCAGATAATCGTTAGCGAAGCAAAGGTCGTCTGACTGAGAGAAGTTGATATACGAGGTTTTGGGCTTTTGCAACAATTGGTGTTTGATGATGGCGAACTTTGCCCGGGGGTTAGGAGCTGAGCGGATGCGTTTTTCGACGTGGAGCGCTTGTTTGTTGATAGCCTGTTTAATGAGCCCATCAATGCGTCTCAGAGCGAGGGCGCGAGCAAGTGACGATGTGCGTAGGCGAGAGCTGCGTGCGAGGTTGTCACGTGCCTTAAACAGAGCGTTCAACTTATTCGTCGAGTATACTTGTTGAATAGAGGTGGCGGAGTTATAGTGGGAGGATAGGATGTTATGGACTTCGGAGAAGCACGAGGAGAGGTTGTTTGGGAGAAAGAGGTCCCTCCAGTTAACTGTGTCACAGAGTCGGCGGAACTCTTCCCAGTTGGTGAATCGTCTGAAAGATTGGGTGTCTTCTCGAGGGGTGAAGGATAAGAGAGGTAAGAGGAAGGATACCTGACAGTGATCAAGATTGGGGAAGATTTCCCGAGAGCGAACATCGGTCACCTTGTTATTGGAGAGAACACAATCCAGTTGGTTGTTCCCTCGGGTAGGAAAATGCACGAATTGGTGTAGCAGGTTATCCGCAAAGAGTCGAAGCAGTGGGTGACTTTCGGAAGCTAGATTATGCCAGTTAGTCATGGGGAGGTTGAGATCACCCACAACGACGTACCGATCAGAGTGTAAAGAGAAAAGAGTGGAAAGGAGTTGGGCCCCGCGAGTGTCGTCGATGAGTGAGATATTAGGGGGTCTGTAGACAACGCAGGTAGATATGCTTTGGTTAAGGATTTGTAGCTGAAACGAGAAAAATTCCAAACCTTGAGAGTTCGATGTCGACAAGCGTTTGGGCATAAGAAGGGATCGGACATAGGCAGCTAGTCCGCCTCCGCGGCCGACAGTTCTGTCGCTACGAAGGAACGTGTATCCATGAATGAGGAAAAGGTCATCACTGTGGATGGAAGGGGACAGCCAAGTCTCAACAAGAACGCATATGTCAATCTCGTTAGAGGACAGAAAGGCTCGTAGTTGATTAATTTTAGGCGTAAGTGACCTGCAGTTGATGAGGATTGCTGAGAGCGCTTTGAGAGAGGGATGGTTAGATCGGAGAGGAGAAGCGTGCGGGGGCTTTCCGCTGGCGGGTTGAGCGAGATCTAGGGCTGATGAGGGTGACAGACCGCTCGTTGACAAGGATAGAGTGGTCAGAGTCGATTTGGATTTGTGTTGTTGTCCCGCGTTTATCAGGTGGGTGAGGCAGTTGTAGGGTTTGAAAGCAAGAGGGGGGCGAGATATCTGGGTTCGAGGGGGCACTCGGAAGGTGCGTTGAGGGGGCGAGCAAGGACGGAGAAAGATCAGGAGCTGGGGCGGAACTGTCCAGGGTGGGGACGATGATGGATTCAGTAGGGGGAGATGAATTTGATGGGGCTGGGTCGAAGTTTTGCTTGGCCTTAGTAGACTTACGTTTTTTCGGTTTCTGATTCATAGCATCTGTCACAAAGGTAACTTGTCGAGGGGATGTGGACCTGGTGGACGGGTTTGGGAGAGAAGATGCGTTATTAGGAGGCTTAGCGCGGCGTGGTCGGCCACGACGACGTGGTAAAGCTTGAGATAGTGTTAATCAACAATGCACACAATCAATTATTAGTCATGGTTCCCTTTTTTTTTACAAATGTTATACTCGAATTATAACTTTATTTTTTTAATTTTGATGAAGAATCTGTCACTGTTTACAGCTGGTCTTTCTGATGCTGATAAATTGTACAGTACAACTAATTGCACAAATATATGTGATGTGATATCTTTTTATATTGTACATTTTCCAATTTTATTATTTGAAAGAAAATGTGTGGTTTGAATCCAAATAAAGATATTCTTTTCTATCTGTTTGACGGAACATTCTTGGTTTGATTCCAAATAAATATATACTATTCTGTAAACGCCCCGGCTTCAAGTAAATGCCGTACGACGTTACAAACTCGGTTAAGGTGCTCTGAATAGAGATTAGTTGCTGATATGGGGGCCCTTAAGAGGGCCAGGTAATACGTTCGCTTGAAGTCTCCAGAAGTGAAGATGTCCTAGAGCCTTGGGTGGACTCTGGTTGAGTTTTGGCTCCCGTGGTTGAGCTGTGATCGCGTTGTGTATGGTGTCATGCAGGTCCTGCACTCAATTGGCTCGTCTCTCTGGTATCTCGCATCAAGACGAGTAGGGATTGACAACCGGTAAAGTGCAATATGCGCTGACAGCCGATCGAGCAAATACGCGAAGCAGGTAGAATGCAAATGCCACAACTGACTTGCATGGTAAATTACCGTGCTTAAATAGCATGCAATGTGTGCTTGCATACTATTGGTTAAACGTCGTTTAACGTGGTTAAACGGCAATTTGCTTTTTTCTCATTGGTGCAACGTAAATAGATTTGAATTTTATTTACGCAATATGTCACCGATTGATTTGTGTCGTTACAATTCTAATCTATCTATAAAAAAACATAGCGGCGCTTTTTAGAGCCATGACAATATAAATTATTTTACTGACAGCACATATTTTTAACTAGAAGCTGACATTGGCAGTGACTTTTCAGTGGCCCCTCAAACATGACATTTTTGCGCAAATCTGTTTTTTTAATTTTACATTTGATTTAATGTTCCTTATTATATTGCGGTTTATTCGTACTTTGCTTTAACTAGGCAACCGCTGTCCAGTACATTTACATATGGAGGATCTCCAAGGTGCCGAAGAGGTATATTTTATATTTTATTGTCCATTAGACAACATTTGTTGTAGACGAAGTAACGAATATTGTTAAAGAAGTAAGTATTACTATTTTCATTACTTTGACACTATTATTAAAATTTTATTTGGCTAAGAATGTTATTGGCCCTGCAATTAAAAACAGATATAAAGATCAAAAGTATGATTGTATAGGCGAGTGAGACAGTGGCCAGCCATTATTTATCATTGTTGATAATGTTGAGTCTGGTACTCGATGAATAAAAAAGTACTGCCTGCAGCTCTATCAGTGCCCCATATAGATAACAATCATCACTATCATATATAACCATAAGAAGCTTATATTATAATTCGTATTGTTCATAGTTATATGTGGATTGTAAAAGAACACTAGGTCACCCATTCCTAGTGAGGATCGTTTGTATTTGGAATTTTCCTTGTCCTAGATAGTACGCCAATAAAGTTATTGTGCAGTTATACTAAACTCGAGGCTTCATATGAAACGGGATGATGGCTGTCCCTTTTAGAGCCGGCGAGGTTCGTTCTACCATTCATTTACAAGCAAATTTGAGGTACATCCCGAAAACTAATTTATAAATTATAGTTTTGTTGCGAATTTAAACACTTTATTACCAGTGTCTCAAACCAAAACCACACAGCAAATCGTACCACAAAACTCAAAATCCCAAGAAACCAAAGTTTGCTGCGACTAGAATAAAATATATGAAGCATTTATAATGTGGCGGAATCTCGTTTCTCGGAAGATAACGGAATTTCAGATTCGTGCAGCCTGCGTGCATTATTTATGCAACAATCCAGGTAATAAAAGGCGATAAAGAAACATGAGGCAACAGACTAAAGTAACGTTCACACGTTCTGGTGGGGATCCATGAACGTTGAAGTTGAAAAACTCGATTAAAATAAGAGTCTTAACTTACGGGCCATTGCGAGCGAATGGAGCGGAAAGGATCCTTGTTAACTTTCCTTTGTCATTAACGCAATTTCAGAGAGCCAATGTAAAGACCTGAATTATCCATATAACGACCAGGTGTATTACAAGTGGAACAAGGGACAGTTTGCTTTTAAAGTCATTAATGTCTCAGGAATTTATTAAAGAAATTTAGATTACCAGCCTAAAGTTTATCGTTTGACGATGTTCCTGGCTCTGCGGGAGGTGTGCGCATGGCGTTGAAAATAAGATAGAATCTGTTATAGCTGTTGCAGGTATATTTTGGTTAAATTAAGAACTGAAAATCAAATGTGTAACGTGAGTGACGAGAATGAGGGAAATCTGACAACGCAAAGCACGTAGAGAAATTGTGTACAATGGAGATGACTTTTATGTTCCGACTGAACCATAAGTGCAAGAGATTTGAAAGTAGGAAGTGCTCTCGTTAGGTCTGGCCTTGATAGTTATGAACTAAGACTAGTTTCTCAAGTTATAATAATTGTCTTTAATCATTTTTTTAGAAATCTACTTATATTCCCTTTTCTATCTTGCGCCACGTTTATGCAAACATATTTCTTCATTAATAATAGATAATGTTCTTGCTATCCAAATTTGACCGTGTTGCAACGATCAGCATATTTGTGTATACTTGTAACTCATTCCGCGAAATACATTCTTATGACAAGTAGCGATATTTTTGAGCTATTAATTGATCAGTCGCCTCGATACACATCGTATCATATTAATAATTTTTTAAACTTTTTAATCAGTAGTTTATTATTACTTATTAACTTTGTAATCTATTTAAATACTTCAATCGATAATGCAGGCTATTGAGAGTACAATTGGTTCCAATGTGTATGCGCACAGTAAAGTTCAGCAATGGTCTTCGACAATAATTGATCAGTGCTTAAGTCAGCTAACCAAATTGAATAAACCGTTTAAGTATGTTGTTAGCTGTGTGGTTATGCAGAAGAATGGAGCTGGCCTCCATACAGCCAGTTCCTGCTACTGGGATAATACAACTGATGGTAAGTCACTTTATTGTTAAACTGTATTTAAAATTATATACGCGGGTCGATTTTCAAATATAAATGCAGCATTATATAAACAAGTATTGTAATAAGCTTTTATAGAACATGTCTTTAAAGTGGAAAATTGACTTATACTTGATAAAACAATTTATTAGTTGAGTAATGCTTAAATGTTGATGTATATTGCGCGGTGCTGTCCTTCTTGTTTTTTATCCTTCGCCATTTTCCTGTGCGGGACAATTGATAGCACTCATAGGTCGGTAAAATCTTGAATCCTTTACATATCCAGGTACACTGATTTTTGTCCTTGATTGATGGTTTGTCACTTTTCCCTTTCTTCTGAAGCCGTCCATCAGCTGCTTGTCTGAAAATGACATTGGAACCAAAAATTGGTGCACCTGAAAATGTAAAGGATTCAAGATTTTACCGACCTAAGAGTGCTATCAATTGTCCCGCACAAGTAAATGGCGGAAGTATATTAGTTGGATACTTTTAAATTTAATTTCAACGAAATTTGTCAGCTCCGAGGTGGCGATTTGATGTTCGAATGTAAAGCAGTAAAATCCTTAATATGGAGCTAGTATGTGAGCGAGGCCTTCAAGAATGAATAGCTAAGAGTATCTAAAATAAATGGCAAGCTGATATAGTTACTGGATAACGTCAATGCACATGAACAATTTTAAAGTTTAAGATTGCTTCGCTAATTAAGCTAATTTGTTATTCTTTTCTCCAGAAGCTATATACTTGTTGACGCTATTGAATTTCATTGTTTGCTGTAGCATTAGTTTTGTATTATTACTTGCATACATAGCGTGTGATGCAACTAAGAAAGAATTTTGTTTTTGAACATTCTTACCATCCTTTAAATTACACATTTATCTTTTTTATGCTACTAAAAATACGTGTCCTAAGTTATTTGCCTCGTGTATTTTACTGATTGTGAGTAGTTTATCGTAATTGCAAATCCCGTGAGGCTGTGTGGATGCTTCATATTAATTAAATATAGCCTTGGTGGCATTAACTGAAACTAAAAGGGGAGAATTTTTTATTTTGCTGATGAGATGTTTCGGCTTTCAGAGACTATGCTGTGAACAATGAGAAAATAATTTTTAGTAGTATCTTAGATTTACCTCTTCTGTAATGTTGTATCAGAGTTAATCTCTTGACACTAAATACACTTATCGTATACCTCTACAATTGCCTCTAACAATGTGTGCGCAATTCGTTTTTTTTGTCCTTCGCATCGTGCTAAAATATAAATTTGAGTAGTGTCCATTGGTTTGTGTCCCGTTCACTTATTCTCATTCCGTCACTATCTAGTTTGCGCTGTTTTATATTCTCAGTCGAACCGAAATCCTAGTGTCACTCGAGATCGGGGGGGGTCGTATAACGATAGTAAAACAGCTATCATAGTGTTGTTGCCGGTAACACTAATTAGCTCTATGCCCGTAAATTTTAATGCTTATGATAAAATTTATATATATAAACTCTTCCAAATCAGTGAATCGCCTGGATGATTGATTGTTCTCTCTTGGGTTAGATGATAAAAGAGAAATAAGAAAGGATACCTGACAGTGGTCTAGATTAGGGAATATCTTCCAATATTGAACATTGGTCGCTTTCTTGGAGAGGACGCAGTCGAGTTGGTTGTTTCCTCGGATAGGATAGTGCACTGATTGATTCAGTTCACAAATAGCCGAAGCAGCGGATGATTTTCTGATGTTAGACTGTAAGTTTGGGAAAAGATTGGGCACAAGTTGGGCTTCGCGAGTGTCATTAATTATTGAGAGATTTATAAAACTATTGGCAAAGAAACCAGATAAGCTTTGATCTAAAATCATTAGCTAAACTGAAAAGAATTGCAGTCCAAGTGAGTTAGAAGTAATCAAACGTTTAGGCTTGGGAGAGGATCGGGCATAGACAGTCAGATCAGCCCCTCTGCAAACAGCTCTGTCGCTTCGAGAAAAGTGTAACCATTGATGAGGAAGGAGACAGTCACGTTTCACCAAGAAAGCACATATCGAGCTAGTTTGGGGATAGACATGCTCACAGTTTTTTTGATTTTGTGTGTGAGTGATCTGCAATTGATAAGAATTGCCGAAAGGGATCCAGGGGAAAGAAGATTAGTCCGAGGAGGAAAAGTTTGCAGGGGTTTATCGGTGGCGGCTGGAGCGTGACTGAGGGCCGATGAGGGTTATTGAGCAAAAATGGAACGTCAGCCCCGCTCTTATCAAGTGGGTGTGGGAGTTGAAGATTTTGAAAGCAGGACGAAGGCGGGTTCACAGGGCTCGCTGTGATAACCAACATTAAAGGTTTGTGCTTACTAAACAAGCGTTAATTTTAATGGCCATAAAATGGTGTTGATGCTCGTCTTGAATGCGCAATCTTGATTTAAAGAACTATTAATACACGTAGCTTATTTGTAGGATAGATCCAAATGATATGTTCATGACTACATAGAAAAAAATTATAGTCAAATACAGGGTATCAGAGACTATTAATGGTAAGACCAGCATCTGATTTCGAATACATAATATATGCATTGTGGTTTCGATTTTCGTTAATCAGTTTTCCATCTTGTTCCCTTGGCAGGTCGAAACGTGCTAGTGCTGACTAAAAAATAGGATTTTTGGTTGGAAATCGCAAACTTGATTTAAATAATTACTGCCTTAGATGATATTTAGCCCGAATCTTATAAATAATTGTTGTATTTTCGATTTCACTTTCGCCGATATTGAAAAATTTCAATTAAATTTTTAGTTCACCTTTATTTTGTGAACACTGTTCAGTTGCACGCGAAGACAGTCTAAACATTCAAGTAAAAGTTACTTTTCTCTACATTCTACAATTTTAACTTTTAGGAAGTTGCACGGTGAAATGGGAGAACAAATCAATGTATCTCATTGTGACGGTATTCGGTCTCGCGATCTGAATTTTCGTGGCCTCAGCCGTTTGCTACATATAAATGCCTCGTGCAAATAGGATAATAGCTGAGTTTTACGAAGCGATACATTGAGACTTAATGTCATATTCAATCTGAAGCGATGCATGACAATCACATGCGTGTCTTAAATTTTCTTATGGATTTTTACTTTTTCGATGAGAGATTTGCACTGTTAATAATATTTACAACTTATTAATGAAGTACTGCAGTGCAAAATGCCTGCTAAAGGTGTGTTATGTATTTGGAGCAACGTTATACTATTAGCTAGCTTGCTCTAAAAGTGAGCAATTATTTGAAAACAAAATTGCTGTTGAATAAGCAGGGTCGTATTACATTGGAATCTATGCCAATTCTGTCGCCAACTATCTTATTACTGTTATTGGACTTTCGCTGGCCATACTATTATGTTTTATTCCTTATTTTCTATCATTGAAATCAAAGTAAAATCTACTATTTTTCCTTGCGTTTACGGCTGGGAGTGCACTGAGCAGCTACGTTTTTTATCTAAACAAATAATACTGGATATTAGAGGACAAATACAGCTCTATAATGCATAATTGAGTGACGATCAGCTTAATCTATGTTGAAAGTTACCATTTGAAAGAAAGGCTATTGTCTAGTCGACGTTTCGACCAGTCGCCATTCTCTTGTGCCAATAATCCGCATGCAGTTGAGTATACTATTTAAGGAACGTTTATTTGCGTCATTTGCGTGCATAGTCTTAACAAATTAGATTGGCGATTCTCCAATGAGAAACTGCCATAGTCTACTGCCTGCCAGTCGTGATTTGACATTTTCATAAAGTATTTAATAGCTATTCTGGACTTCATTTTAATTGTGCTTCTAGGTAGTACGTGTGTGCGTTTCATTTTTATTGGCGGCTCAATGTGCTTGAAAAGCTCAAATAAAGTTAAATAAAAGCGAATTGCACTAAAATAAATGCCATCCTGATAGCCTAGATTCGTTCTTGACGTGATAACTTTTACAAAATTCCAAATAAATGTTTAACTAACTGCATATTATGTTTATATAATTATTAACGTAATCACGGATCCAACTTCATATTTCGGAATTAGAAAAATAAAAATGTCTACAACAAATAATAAATAAACTATAAAACTAATTGTGAGCTGTTCGATAGCTTTTTGCTTGAAGTGCCACTGAAATTTCACTGACTCCAAATCGCTTTTAAGTATTGTTGACTACATTTTTTATTGGCTTCGGTTAATTTTTGCCTTCAGTTAAGGATTACTCTTACGATTTCCCTTCATTTTCACGTTTTCTTCTGGTTCTGCACTATGTCCTGCTAACTGGCTTCTAAAGCTGTTTAATATTTTGTTTTTAAACATTGTTGGACAGATGATTTTGGTATAATTTGTTCATGTATTTTCTGTCTAAATATGCAGTTAACTTTGTTGAAAGCACCATTCTTCAGTTAACGCCCGGCGTATTGTTGATCATCGCCTTCTGAACTTCAGCAAACATATGAGTGACTATTTTTAAATAAAAAAGCGCGCTAAACCGTCTATTTTATTAATCAGATGAAATGGACAAATGTGGCTGAAGTTTTCCTTGCTGAAATGCAATTTCATTTTTACTGCATGGATGGTGCTAAGCATTGCTTCAATCACACTTGTGGTCTTGATATTGACGTATATTGTAATTCTGCAAGCCATGTCATGTAAAAATAACGTATTTTCATAATTTTTCACTGATGCTCATCATCATTTAGAACATCAATAAATAACTGATGCCTCCCTACCACAGAATATCAGTAGAGGAAAGTAATTATATAATAATAACAAAGTCGTTGTTTTCACTTAAAAATGGAAAATAATAAGTTAGAAAAGGGTGGATTTAGCCAAGAGGAAGATATCAACCAAGACACAAAAAACGTGGACACCATTACTTCTACACAAAACAACATAGACTGGCAACTGTAGTACATGACAATATCGGCCATATAGCTTTTATGTTCTATTTATTTCAAACAAACGACCAAAACTTACTATTGGCGCAGTTATGAAGTTGAATCTACAATAAATCTGCGGCAAGTTCACCATTTAGCCCGACTCGATGTCATATCGAGCATGATTACCATTATTAACACGCGAACCCAATTCTAATAGACGAACCGACTCTATATTACTCGTTTTTATTGTGGTCGGCAACTGTTTTTTTCATGTCGAAATCCATCCTCCATTATGAGAAAATTGCTCTACTCGTAAACCTAAACGAATAAGCGCAATTTATGGAGCCTTATTTGTTTTTCTAACATCTAATTACGTACGCAAAATGTGTATACGGTTATAAGTTTTATGTTTTCGCTGGTGTTAATCTGTTCTGACTATGCTTCTGTGAAACAGTGGTTAAGCGCACGCGCATATGCTTTATACACACGACATCTAGTCTTCATCGGCGAACAATGGGAAATCTGAGGATACAGAGCAATTAATCGAAGGACTTAAGAAATGTAGT
This sequence comes from Eudiplozoon nipponicum, assembly GCA_029291075.1. NCBI lineage: Eukaryota > Metazoa > Platyhelminthes > Monogenea > Mazocraeidea > Diplozoidae > Eudiplozoon > Eudiplozoon nipponicum. Next base: position 70,311 of record JAQBSW010002539.1, on the reverse strand, counting down.
TTAAGAGAAAGCTCTAAGCGATTAAGATGTTCTAAATTAGATGAACATATCATATATATGGGTTATCCAAGCCTGGCATCTCAGAGGCTCTCCTATGGTAATGACCAAAGAGCCTCTACAAATTGTCACTTATAGAGGAAAGTACATAGTTTGTTGAAGGAGTTGCCTTGATGCGCACCTGGAATAATTGTAATTACCTGAACTGCGTTTTGACTAACGCAGCTTTCATTGTTCCAGTAATTTTTTTTCCATAATATTTCGATCTTCATTACCGTAGATTTCACGAAACAAATGAGCAAGCGCTTATTTCTAGTCATAATATTTATATATATATATATATATATATGTATATAAATATTATGACTAGAGGAAATAACGCGCTTGCTTCATTTGTTTCGTGAAATGCATCTGATGAAGATCTACGGTAATGAAGATCGAAATATTATGAAAAAAGGAAATTACTGGAACAATGAAAGCTGCGTTAGTCAAAACGCAGATCAGGTAAGTACATAGTTTGTTGGAACTGTCAACAATAGTCAACTGCCTTAGTAATTCATATAGCTGCAACAATTTGCGAACATGTCATATGCTCTTTTGAAGTCTAGAAAGATAAACGTTTTCTTTGGTGCGACTGGTTAGGTGAAATGAATTAAGCATTCACATCTTCACCGTAAATTCGATTCAAGTAACATTTCCGTTTTAAAACAACCTAATATAGATAAATTTGCTTAGATATTGTATTGCCGATATTCCAGCAAAGTACAGTTTACGCCAGGCCACTAGTTCCGAATTTCTAAATTTCAATATAGAGTGTTGATCATTAGCCAGCCTAACGTTATGCTCTCTCGGCTGGTATGGAAAGTAGAAACGCGTCTGTATGCGCGACTGTCGATAGATTTTGCATTTTCAGTGGCCGGTTAAATAAAATGGAAATGGATTTCCTAACTGTGCAAATGATGATTGCTCAATTCAAGAACTTCGTCTTTTAATTAGTTTTCCATCGTGCTTAGTTAATGTCTATGACAGATTTAACGGTAATTTCGCTAATTAAGACAGATTTAATAAAGCAGGATTTGACCGTTTTATGCGTAGTGCCATCACGCAGATATTCGGTTAATCAAGTCTTTTGGTAAATGACAACGATTTCTTGACTTAATTCATCCAACTATGAGATCGCTGTTCCATTTTTCCTGTGGTGCCCATTTCCCACTGAAGTTACTTTAGTAGCATAGTGAGCAGGATGTGCAAACGGCTTTTTAGATAATGACCCGATCAACGCAATTGACACTTTACATATAAGCACTGATGATGCCATATAGAACTGCGACCTAGTAGAGTTATGTAGCTAGCAAGTTTCGATTCCCATCAGTTGCATCGAGCGAAATTGCTGCTGACTAGACTTCGTCACTAGATAGGTAGAACATATTTAAACAAATCGTTGCGTTACAGATTTCACTGCTGATTATCCGTAAAGAAGATTTAATTCGCCATCAAATTTTGGAAAGAAAAAATCAAACGTATGTGCCTCGCAAACAATTTGAAGCATGATTATACTGCAAGTCCCATCTGCTAAATAATTCGTCAGGTAATAGAAACGTCTCCGAACAAATCGGCCAATTTGAAAACGTCGCTTCAGCTACTTTCAATTTCAATTAAATGAAAGAAATAATGAAAATTGTATTTAATACAAAATATTAATTTTAATTATCCTTTAACGAGACTAAATTTGTCTGGTGCAAGTTATTATGTATAAAGTTCATTCGAAAAAAGACGAGCATATTTAACGAGATTCTGTTAAAGGCGTATATAAATTTGCCATTAAGATAAGCTGAAATTAAAATGAAAAAAAAAGAATTTAAAAGTCTTTAGATTTCGAAACAGGCAAAATATAATTTAATCGACAAAAAGGTCTCACAATATTCGTTGAAATTTCAACAGCTGAAATTCAAATTTTAACGTAAATGATCACTTCGACAGATCCGCCTTTGGAAGAAGACAATTTGTAGAATGTTCGTCAAATAGCAGACTTTAAGGAAGTTTATAGATAAGTGGTATATATAACATTTACATCATATTTTTTGGCTATAAAGACGACTGCATAGAAATGGAAATAAAATCAAAATGGTTCCATGGCCTAGCAGGACTGTGGATTTGCAACAGATAAAACGGGACTACAGCTCATTAGACACCTACAATTTACAAGTCAGGATATGTTGTTACTGTATTACTAAATAATGTGCTTATATATACATAAGGATGATCATTTCAATTTTTCAGTTCAATGCAATCTATAGATCACATCTGGTGCTCGCTTTGGCCCACCTTTAAGCTGCATATATATATATATATATATATATATATATATATATATAAACATGAAAAGATACAATAATGATCCAAATTCTGCGAAGAAAACCACTATCGCATATTCTCAAAATAATGAAATTCAATTCTACGCAAAAATCCATTACATCAACAGAAAATTGAACCACTTGTTTACACTACACCTAAACAGCCACGTGCAGCATATATGGTACATTCTAGCGAAATTATCATTCGTTCATTTGGAAAATCATGTTTGTTTAAGGTTATGATGGCGTTGATCGAAACACAAATAAGATAAAAATCACAATCATAAAAGTTTATAACAGCTCATTTAGTATTGCATCAATCAAAGGAACATTGGGAGCATATGCAAAAATACAGCAATTTAGATCTATTATGTAAAATACAATGTTCATGCAACATTATAAGTAAATATGAGCTATTTGAGAGGCTTGGTAAATGTTGACGTATGCGCGTAGGGTCCTCGGAACTGTGTAGGTAACAGACACCGCAATGTAGAATGAATTTATATGTGTAACGCAATTTAAAGTAATAATGAACAAAATTTTGATTATGCTCGATATGTTAGTTTCTTTGGATAGGTAAAATATAATCACAGAAACGCGTATTTACAGTTTAATTTAGGAAAGAGGATACATTATAAACAACGATCGATAACAACATGCTTAATGCTCTAAATAGTTTACAACTATTCGAGAAAAAGAAAGCAGAAATAAATCTTCAAAATTAATATTTAAATACAAAATAATTTAAGTGAAGTAACTAACAGTGAATTAAAGGAACAATGGTTGCGTGAGCTGTGATAACGATACCTTTTAATCAAGGTTGCGAACTTTATAAACACCTGACTCATTATTTACATGCGTTTGTCAGTATAAACTAGGTATTGTATAGTGTGGAAAAGACAATTCATCCAGTAGACAGGTTTTGTCCTTACTGGGAACTCATCACGTACTGTCCATAATTTACTGCGGTCAAGTCTCGAACCTAGGAAGGTATGCTTCGGAATCTGGTGCTCTAACCACTGAGCCATCCTGCCGCACACTTCATTTGATAGTATAAACTAAGAATTATATAGTGTAGAAAAGGCAATTCATCCAGGTTCAAGCCCTACCCGTGACAAATTCTGGCCAGTACGTGATTAGTTCCCCATATGGATAAAACCGGTCTACTGGATAAATTTCCTTTTCTACACTATACAATTCTTAGTTTATACTGAAAAATGTATGTAATTAATGGGTCAAGTGTTTGTATCAAGATCGCAAACTTGATTATAGTAATTGTTTACGAACCTCTTTCGTTCATATTAGTTCCCATTGATTGAAATAATTGTCATATAAATTAAGCTTTGCATAGCGAGAAATCCATTTGTTGAAGTGTGTATGTACTGGAGAAACTTACTCAATCTCTTATCTGCGCCTACTTTAGACCAGCGGTATTATTGCAGGTAGTAACGTACATCACAGTAGAATGGTAGCTGGTACAGAGCAGTTATCCAGCAGTACAAATAAATTAACTTCGGAATTTATGAGCAATTAATAATTCCGTAAGTTATAACGTTAATGATGCAAGCGAAGTTTGAAGGCCTAAAACAAACGCCATTCTCTAATAGTGCAACACGAATTGCGTGCAACTAGAGTGCGAGCTACGAAGAATAACTAAAACTCAATCTTAACTATTAGTAGCTTCTGCCAGATTTTAGTGAGTAAATCAAATATGCAAGTATTGATTTATCGGTTAAAATAAACTAGATCCCAATCAAGCTCGCTGCACAACACAGAATAATTGACGCTAAATGCGCATTCTGAATGACTTGCAGCCAAATAACCGTCTGCGTAATGCGTACTTTTTACCAAATCATTTCTAAGAGTCAACTTACTATAATTTAAAAATATAATATCACGGCAATATACGTCGAATAGATGCATCATTCATTTGTATGCTTTTCGTCTTTCCTTCGACGTAAAACTAAACTTAACACAATCACAAGTTTTTATTTGTTTAGAAGGAAAGAGGGAAACTGAAAAAGGTGTCAAAACGAAAAACAGATCTAGTTTAAAGCCAAAGCTCATTAAACATATAATGAAATTTGTATTTATATCAAGCTCGCAACCTTGATTCAAACCATTGTTATCACCATCAGCACAATCAATAGTTGTTCAACAAATTTATTTTCAAGAACTAGAGATATTCGTGCATAATAATATTTTACAATTAAAATTGGCGCCACTTCCCACGGCTTTCAAATTATTCTATTCCTATTTGAATGGAATGATAAATAGGATCCTTTAAAAAATGAAACTCGATCTAAGAAATGAGAATTAATTCCCACAACATAGTTTGCAATACACAATAATTGAGAAACTATAGAATATTTGCTATCTCCATTTGGTTGATTGGGCTGAATTGAAAAATAACCTTCTCAAGATCAATAAATCTAATATAATCTTTGCAACTCTTTCGAGACTTTACCTCATCACAGATAAAAACAATAGAAAATATCAGTTTGTCAAAAATAAAAAAAAATGAGCAAATAAAGAATACATTAATACAACCGAAAATTTTTAAAATGTAATAAATGGATATATATATATATAGCAAAAATATATATGCAAAGCGAGGTGCAAATATAAATCCGCAATAGTACGATTATATTTGCCTAAATGGTATGTATAAAAGTGCAGATACTCAGGCAACACAAGCTTTGACGTCACAGAATGCACAGGTAGCTAACATCTCACGACAGCCATATAGATCTTTTACATGGTATTATAGGTACCAACATAGAGTAGAGAAAGTTCTCCTACGACAATCATATATAAACTATATGCATCATGTACGCTTTTTAATGAAAGCCATCATATTTATCTTAATTGCTTACGAAAGTTATAAATATATTCTTTGATGCTGTCAGCCTCTTTTAACATTGCTATGTATCTCTGAAACATTTGGAAGTCTCTCTATTTGCAGGTTTTTTTAATAAGTAGACGTCTTCGAGAACTATTTAGACGATTTGTTTCAGCACTAGTAATAACATGGATCTTTCGTAACGCCATTCGAAACTATGTTCAGTTATCTTTCCCAAAGTTTTACACGCTTAGTATAAAAATGGTGTACTGTGCCTCTCTCTTCTGTACGCTCACTATTTTAGTTTCCCATTTAAAGTTACATTATCGGAACTGTAGCTCTGCTAGGAACAGCCTTATTTTCGTGAAAATTTATTTATCGAGCATATCAGCTTATTGTTTATTTAATGTAATGTTGCTAATTTTATTAACATGTACTTGTTGACAAAGATTTTAAATAAAATTTTGAATCATATGGTAGAAAATGAGCCACGTCCTCCTGTAGTTATCATGGTAAAAAGAATTGTATCGTAGTCTTTGTATGTTATTAGAGCATCATTTAAAAAAAATATATTGCGTTGATATTGATTAACAATATTTAGATTCTAATTCTTGATAACGACTTCTGTTATCATGTCAATTAGTCCTCTTTTACTGTATTTATTCAATCTACAAGATATTATATTAAATGACGTTCGATATAGATAAATAGTACAACATTTAGTATAACTCCTTCTACAGGAGAAATGGGTCGTGGCATAGTGAACATCCAGTGTAGCCGCTTCTATATCAGACAATTGTCGTTAAAAGTCGGTACCAATATAAGTGTGACTTCTTCTATATAATAAAAAGGCAAGTTACAGAACATCTAGCGCTTCTTGTTTTCGCTTAAATCTTTCTTGTATTTTTTATTGTTTATAGTATGCGAACTAAATCTTTTTGTCACTTACTCTTCAGCATTTGACCTGTTTTTCAATTAGGCTTGAGGTACTGTAGTGCATATTTATTTGTCGAGCATTTTAATTTAACGTTGATTTTATTTAATATTGTTAGAAATTATGTGATAGAAAAGTAACAACGCTCTGAAACGCTCAGTTTCAGAACGAGTCACCATGTTCTGCAGTTAGCATTCTTTAATATTTGTATCATAGTCATTGTACGTTATCACATCAGTAATTAACGCCAAAATATACTTGTGTACATTCTAATCTATTGATTTCTGATATACTGGATTTGTTTAAGCATGCAGATTATTGTTCGATTTCATGACCTAGGCCGCACATACCAAAACATTAGCAACAAGTGTGAATCCCTCATATACAAGAAAAAGGTGATTATATATATATATATATATATAATGAAACTGTCACAATTCTATTATTAAGCAGCATATTCTAGCCTCAGCAAATCTCTAGTATATTAACAGCCTTTTAATTAATGTGTTTGAGGCGTGAGTCTGCCATTTGCATATTATGGAATCGTTGTAGCAGCCTTTCAAAATTCACAAAAGCCATGTTGTACAGAATCTAAATATGTTGAAATAGGCATACAACTGACTGTACATTTCACCTTTTTGTGAATTATAAGGGAGAAAAATAAAACGTCTGAATATCTCGGTTTTTATAGCCTTCAAATTTTGAATTGCAAGTCAATTGGGCTGCAGAAGCTTCGCAAGAAAAATACACTTGACCAATTGGACATTCGATAAACGTCGCGTTGCGCAACGTGGTATAACTGATTATAGACATCCATTCTTCACTTAAGAACATAAATAACTACACAAGCTACATAAAGTCTATAATATAGCTATTTGCAGTCACAGTAGAACCATTAACCAGAAATCTGACAAGGTATACATTTAAATTAACACCTCCAAAATGTAAAACAGTCACAAATAAGAGATGTTGCTTAACCAAGCACAAACAGTAATTTAACTAACGTTGGTTACGCGTTTCGTACGACTGATTATCATCGGAACACGTCGGTTAAGTAACGAACGTGGATCCTGCCACAGGAACAAATTTAAAAACAATATATATATATATATATATATATATATATATATATATATATATATATATATATACATTGTGGTTTCCGCAGTTTCCGTCGTGATCCGATGATGGGCAAGGAGAATCAAAATTCTTCAGTACTCCCGCTATTGTGTGATGATTGGTTAAATAACATCTTAGATTGATGTTCATCTAACGCCAGAAAATTCTAATTAAATAAAATTTATCAAAACCTGCATGATCGACGGTTGCTTAATTGAATAGCAAAGAATATTACGAGTATGAGGATGTCTGTATTTTAACCAAATACTATAAATGTGTATCCAAGGGTTTACTGTGCTTGCACAAGGAGGCCCATATTCCCCATTAACACGTTCGACATTGGGAGATGTAATCTGGATGTAATATCAAAATAATCCGTGGTGGAAGAAATCAGATTGTACACATGTGCTTTTTTCGAGCGAATTCTCTACGTGGTAATTATATTTAAATTAAAACTCAAATGGAAGAATACTGAAAAATGCTAGAGAAGACACAAACTGATTAAAATTAAAATCACAAATGGGATATGCTAGGTGAAAGCAGCGCAGAAGATAGAAGGAATATGTAACAAGTAATCAAGGCTGCATCACAGACTGACGTAACCAATCGACAATGTGAAATTGTAAGACTGGTTACATTTTGAAAATCTGACAAGATAAATTGATGGAATGTTTCGTATTTGCTGTTTGTGCACAGAAGGTGCGAGAAATAAATCCTGTCACTAAATCCTTTGATCTACGATACCGTACTCGACGGCGCATCTAAGCAGAAAGGCACGCAATAAACATGCCACCTCTGGAGATAGGATGGTCCTTGCCATTGTGTCGCACAGGCTGTTGTACACTGCCGACGCATGACGGCGAAAAAGACGACTGGCTGTTGTGCGTTGATCGTTGTCATAATTCAGTTGATTTCTTATGTCATCGATTTCTTTATTTAATGTCGAATTAGTATTATGCGTTGAACCATTATCTATATTAGACGTCTGATTGGTTGCCAAGACTTCAGATTCATTTATGTGAGTAGACGTTTCGACGTTGAATTCGGAGTCTATATTAGCCGAAATGCTCTCTATTGTAGAATTCTGATTGGCTAATTCTGAATTTGATGTTAAATTTCTTTTGGCTAAGCCGACATATGATTGCGTGGTCTGATTCATTGATAATGCAGTATTATCAGAATTTGCTGGATGCTCATCATAAACGACACCGATACTGATAAGTCGTGATAGCATTAGAATGAGACATGGTTCCCACGCAGAACGCTCACATTCGGCTTTGAGTGTAGTGTAATAGGCCAGAGCATTGCAAATAAGCTGATTCAACAATCTGGCAGCCTAAGCACACAAAATTAGAAATGGATGTTAATAAATAAAATTCTCAGCTCGTACAGTGATAGTTAAATCAATATAGAAGATAAACTAGAAACTACATAAAACATATTCCACGATAACCGATAGGCGAAATGCCATAATTTTAACGTGTCATACTGCCTTTGTAGATCTAACTTAATTTTAGACTTCTGGCATGCATCAAATACCTTCGACAGAAATTAGAGCAAGATTTAAAAATGACTGTCCGGAAAAGATTTGTACACACGATATGCGCGGCCTACCATTAGAAATCTAAAATATACATTACTCAACTACAAGAAGTGCTCAGAGCAAAATAGAAGGATAATCTATATATGTTTGGTTGTGAAGAAGTAACAAGGAATTTATTTTCTGTATACAAAGAGTAAAAATAAATTTCGTCAGATACAAGAAAAGTTCATCTCAATTATTCCTCGAGTATCTTAAAATAAGCCTATATACATAGGGAATATAGCTTCATGCTTGCATAAATCAGGTTGCATTTTTCCTATTGACAGCGTTTCGTAAATTCGTAAGTATGATAAATGTAGGTAATTAAACGAGTTAGCGATTTACGAAGCGTAGTATAAAAACAAATTGTAGCATAATTTATGCAATAAGATAAAGTACGTTCTGGAATTGAGCTTGAATTGGAGGGGACGCACATAAGTTATTTGTCGCTCTTCTTTTTAACAAAGATGTCATTTAATGTTTAATCCGACTTTCGGAATAATGCAAACACTTGTAAACACTTGAGGAGAAAATTAGAAAGAAACGTTTCTTTAATCAGAAAACATGTCTCGCTTATTTTATACATGGTAATGATTCCATAAATTTTATTAAAGCTTGTATTCCCAAAAAGTTTATTTATCAAATAGAAATGAAGTAGACAGAAATATATGGACTTAACTTTTATGTATAGACAAGGTTCTGTAAAAATAAAATTTGCGGTCTCATGACCGGTAAATCCTATCTTGTCGCTCAGACAACGGCCGTATTAAACTCATTGCTGCTTTCTGGATACAGCTATTTTATATAATACTAAGTCTGCAGTTCTGGTTTACAACACAGCTGAAGCTTCGAAACCATGAAACTACGGTCAGATTATGCACGTTAACGTTGGGTAGCATAACATCTAAGAGAGTGTAAATCCTTATTCTAAATCATGTCCATAGTTTAGTATTAGACAACCTAGTATCTATTTCAATTTCACACATAATTATAAACAATATTTATAGTTATGCATCAGTGAAGTAGTAAATATTTTCAAATACTGGTGTACTGCAGTTGATGATGATGATCGGCCAGGTTTGTGATATGTTTACCGGCAAATTTGGCTACGGTATTGGATCTATTATTCATTGATTCTAACCACTAAATGAAATATTGCATTGAAAAGGTAAACAAAATGATTAAAAAGTAATTGCTTACCTCGAAACTGGCTTCCGTATCATTTTCGCACAGTTGAAAGAGAATACGCAACGCACAGTTGAGACTGTGTGTTTCCTGCATCATTAGATTTGGTTTGGCCTTCACTTTGAACACTAAAAATAAACAAATTAAAGAATTAGATTGCGCTAACACATCGGAAAGTTATTCCATACGCACTGCAGGACAAACGCTCCAAGCGAATAATGCATTCTTCATAGGAGTATGTAAAAAATTTAATGAGACACTATTTTGTAAATAGAATACATATGCTTAATTCGATTACACATGATACCATGAATTGAAACCTAATTACATATAGATTATAAATTTCTATTTTCCAGAAAAGAATAAGAATCACACCGATCAAGCCGAATTTAGGTCCACTCACAATAGATTCACATATTTAATTACCTAGAGCTAACAAATAAACAATTCCATTCAAATTAGTCAGAATGGACATGAGTTTCAAAAATAGAGTGCTCCAGCAGAGCCTCGAATAATATGACTAAAAAGTGTAATCTTTTGGCACCGACAAGTTTCAGGTCAGTGCTTGTAAGGACCTTCAAATCGAAAGACCGGAAATTACTGTGGCTACGAGCACAGCAATACGAAAATAAAAGTAGCTTACCAGCCTCCCAGAAGATGTTACGTTGTTCACTGTTTGAATTGAACCGTCTCGCAAACTCATAAGATTCGATCAGCTGGCTAGTCAGCTGTAGAAGTTGCTCTTCTGTAAATCGACGGAACATGCCGCGATCATCTAGCGGCTGACTTTTAACTGCACGCGCCACAGCGTCTGGTGCCATCAAAGCACTTGGTTTTAGGTCAAATAGGCTGTCTGGGTCGACCAAGCAACAATACATGTTTCAAACAACGAAAAGAATTGTAAAATATTAATAATAACATTGCGAACTAAGAATTAAGACACAAGTAAAAAAATGGCAAAATCTTCAAAGGTAACAACAAAATTAAACAAATAAAGAAAAACAGCTAACGCGAAGTATATATATATATATATATATTTAGTTGATAAAAGAATTAAAATTACATACCGTATTGGATTCCTGTATTACAAGTTTACTGTACGTTTCTAAGCAAATAGTTTCGGTCCATTGCCTTCAAATATTAAACAGTAGGTTTCTTCATAGTTAGAAATATACTATATATATATATATATATATATATATATATATATATATATATATATATATATATATATATATATATATATATATATATATATATATATTATATATATATATATATATATAGTAAATCAATTTACCAGCTGAGATTTTCGAAAGAAAAATAATTCGCGCAACTAAATCACAGTTCCCGTCGATACATGTAATAGTTGTGTTCAACACAACAAAACTTATGCGAATTAATGAAAAAGATAGCCTCAGTATAACGTCCACACTATTATCCGTATAAAAATTCTAATGAACCTGCAACTCTAGGTACATTGGAAGATCAAAAAATAATTGTAAATGCGGTAGGGTAGCTCAGTGGTTAGAGCACCAGATTCCGAAGCAAACATGCCCAGGTCCGCGGCGAATTTTGGCCCGTACATGATGAGTTCCCAATACGGACAAAACTGGTCTACTGGGTGAATTGACTTTTCTACACCATACGATTCCTAGTTTATACTGATATATGTAAGTAATTAATGGGTCAGGTAATTGGAATGTTAGTTACAAAGTCTGGATAAGAAAATAGTCTATGAGCCATGTAAATAAACACTTACCTTAGAAAGTTAGAGGAAAAATTCTATTAACAGTTGGGAAGCCTGTTATAATAGATCAAATAATGAAAACAGATCACACAACGGTCAAACACATATTTAGTGCAATATAAAACAAGGTCAGAAAAACGTATAGCAATGTATGAGGCACTGGCAACCAAAGAGCAAGGAGAGGATCTCAATATAATACAATGTTACTGTCATGATATACAATAAAACGTGACAAAAATTAATCAAAATGGCAGCAACGAACAAATCAACACAAATTTTGTCGGAAACAGAGATAATAACAGGACCAATAACTACAATGACATAATTATAAGCGTTATTATAATCACCGGAGGATGAATGTGCCTTCGGTTAAATACTAAGCAATGTGATGATATTTGACGTCAACGGTGCGAACAGAGCAAACGGCATTTACGCGACCGCATATTGCACAACTACGTGATCCACCTTATGCCTATCAATATTTTCATACTTCATGTCAATTACAATTAGCGACATCAATAATTTTAAAAAGTGTTATACGTAAACGGACACATGTGATTATTGTTCTAAAACCATACAAATAAAGGTCCATACATATTACGAGTTATGTTCTTAAATCTCGACGGAAGCTGCGATTAAAGAACTCATGCAGAGAATGGTAACAATGAGTGATTAGATAAAAGTTCACTCGCTTAGGAATCCATGAGATTAAAGATTTGACAAACGATGGAACCAGAATTTATCTACAGGCCAATGGAGAGAATTATGATGAATTTCATACTGGCTCCTGAAATGGGCAACCCACTGGCATATGGTCGGCAATGCAGAGAAGCAAATTTTAAAATTATGATAATTTAATTAGAAATTTAGCGGCCAGTTATGTGGTTTTACAAGTTTGAAAACGCAGTACATTACTAGCAATTTTTACTTGCCGAACCTGTTGTGTGCATGGTAGCACGGTCATTAATTGACCAGTTGGTGACGGCTATCTTAATATATCACGAGATCAATGAGCGCGTAGTGCGTCATTTAAGGCTGAAAACAGTTTGTCGCATTTAAAGGTGAAATGATATTCCGGATTACCTCAAGGCAAAGTCTAATCGTTGATAATCGCAGCGCTTCTGCTTCATACCAGATATGTTCTTGTGTGTAACTCAGAGCAAATGGTTCACAGAGCTCAATTTCAAGCAAGTATTTTAATAAATTGGTGTGTGCCCTAGAGATCAGCTGAAACTGGCAATTTACGCAATTTAATTGCAAGTTGACACGTGTGCCATTTGGAGACGCAATCGCATCGCTTCTGCTCCATACCAGATGTGTTCTTTTGTGTAGCTCAGAGCAAATGGTTCACAGAGCTCGATTTCAAGCAAGGATTTGAATAAATTAGTGTGCGTCCCGAAGATCGGTTGAAGCTGGCTACGGGGTTCCGCAATGTAATAACAAGTTCACAGGTGCGCCATTTGGCCTATCAGCGAATAATGGACGACTTCGTCGCAGATTGACCTGGCACAATTTTACGTAAACGGGCTTATTGTTTACGCGATTGCACTTTAACCCAAGTAAGACACAAATCAAAGAGTAAATGGTTTATCGGTCAAGTCCATTTCAAAAAGGGCTGTCTATGAGTCGACACTAAAGTCAAGCCGATACAGGAGCACTTCAGACCAAAAACAAGAAAAGAGGCGCGGTGATTCCTAGGCACGATCAACTTTTATAAACCATACATAACAGAAAATATCAAGACGCAGAAACTGTTGGCACAATTAATTATAGCCATCTGAACAGAAGAGACGCAACACACATTTCACAAATGTTGGCAAAATCTGGTGGAGTCAACAGTGATTGCGTTTACAACATTTGAAATGTCAAATGCTACGAATACCCGAAACGTCGGCATCTGCACAATGCTACAGGCTAATGGTAGGCAAGCACAATAGCCTGCCACACGTTATCTACAACAAAGCGTAACTATCACGCTACCAAACTGGGGGGTGCTTGCGGTGAATTTAGCGTTGCGCAAGTTTTGGGAAATCGTTATCGTGGGCCAAGTTGATCTGTACATCAATACATAAAGTATTGATGAATTGGCATTGTCGCTGGGCAATGATTGACATCGCGGTATTGAGCAATCGAAGAATTGTCTGAGTATGTTGTGCCAATACATCACAATCGTGACGACGACGACGAAAATAGGTCAGCGGATGCGTTCAAATGGATAAATACGCCGCGAACATCATAAACATTGTGCATTAGTAAATCGCAGAAGAAAGATTAAACGTGCCAGCGCATGTAAAAATTGCGTTGCGATGGGAAGGTGTCTAGGCAGTACCGGATGCTTTTCTAAATGGAAAATATTTGAGTGCAAATATCAGGAAGAGATGCAGTAGTCGCGCCAGAAAGCCTACGGACAGAATTAATCCAGTTTTGGCACGATGTGTTGGGCCACCCAGGCAACAATAGGGTGTCAAGAGCGTTGCAGAAACGACAGTTCTGGAGCAGCATGACGCTACATTCAGTGACATTACCAGAAATGTGCAATCTGTCAGCATAGCCAACCGCAACAACGTGAGGCCAAATCGATAGTGTACAATGATACGCAGAAGAATCCCTCCATGGAAGTGAGACGCACATATTCACACTGATCATCAAATTTATACAAAATCAATGAAGTATTCGTTCATTCAGTTTCCCGAGGAGCGATGGATAGGTCACATCCACGCATAGGCGGCAATTGTCACAGATTAAGGATCGCAATTCGAATCAGCCGAGTAAGTCACAACCTGGATGTTGTCCAAGCGTGGTTGGCAACATAACATTCGCAGACCAATGTGACGATAGAACGCGTGCATCTGACGCTGCAAGTTCTACACTGTTCGTGTTCCTTCCGACAAAACCATGAAAATATTCTTAAGGCTAATCTAACTGGTCTGAATAGCGAAAATCCGAATATACTTTGGTCCAAGATAAGTTCCACTATGCACAATGCAAGTACTACTATATGTGGCATAGCAGACCCCCGAGTGGTGAGGGGACACCACTTGTACCAAATTCCCAAGAAACTCCATGAAATTGGAGCCGGCTTATCCTCCAAAAGGAGTCAGCCGCAGTAGAAGTAAGTTCGTGTCAGAATGAGCCCGGTGGATGACGTGATCATCTGCGCATCGTCGTACAAGCAATTATCATAATTAAGAGCAGCTAATACTAAATTAATAATTATTAGTTAATTATTATTAAGTTGGCTAGACAGCACTGACAGTCCCGTTTAATAAGAGTAAATAAGATTTATTTTTCATATTTTATATATTAATGTATAAAATACTAGGAGTAATTGTAATGTTAGACAAGACTGACTGCAACATATAATTGAAACTTATGGGTTAGATAGGTCATCATATATTTATAAATTAAATATTTAAAAAATAAAATACCAGGCATCTATATACGAGCATTACGCGCGAGTACGAAGCCATTTTAGAATGGCCAAAAGGAGTTTAGCTTACAATAATTATATAAATGTTATTAGCCAATGAGAATCAGTTAGTTTAACAAATTATAACATGGGGTACTCTGATGATGATGATGATGGAAGGTCGAAACGCGTCAATGCGTTGCGGCTGGCGGTAATTTTGTTATGTTGTTCGACGACTGGTTAAATACAATGGGATTGGTGTTTACTTCAAGCTCGCAAACTTGATTTAAAGAATTGCTACCACCACCCGCACAATCAATTATTGTTAAATTGTATTGCCTATATATGTATATGTGGCGAAAGCTGCAAACAGTTAATGTTCGTGACTGCGTAGAAATTGTGCAGCCGACATTTCCAGTCAAGTTCAATGTATGCGAGACTGCTAGAGGTGAGAGCCGCATATCTAACATTGATTTCCATATATATTCAATGCGGTTTGATCCTCGATAGTCAGTTTGCCGTCGTACTCTGATGATGATCATGGAAGGTCGAAACGCGTCAGTGCGTTGCGGCTGGCGGTACTTTTGTTATGTTTTTCGACGACTGGTTAAATACAACGGGATTGGGGTTTACTTCAAGCTCGCAAACTTAATTTAAAGAATTGAACAGAAAGGTTTTAGTGATTATTTGTCTAAGCTGCTGCACATGAGACATGCATATTTTATATTCTGTTCTCTAAAATCACAACGGGGGTGACGATGGAAGAGTTCATTCAAAGGACGTTTTTATTTGCGGACCTGGATTCATTGAAATTGCCTGATCTGCGTTTTGACTAACGCAGCTTTCAATGTTCGAGTAGTTTTCTTTTGATAAGATATTTCGGCCTACGGTAAGTTAGGCCGAAATATCTTATCAAAAGAGTTCATTCAAAGACTGGTATCAATCAGTCTTTACACAGAAGTCCCCTTGTAGAAGAAATCGTTTATTCAGGAAGAATGTAATTATAATTTTCCTATTGCCAATTCGGACAAAACTCATTCATATGAAATGAAATAAAACTGAGAAATAAATGAATTATATAATAGCTATATATCCGATCTATTACTGCATCACTGGCTAGCTTTCATGCACGCATGTAAATATGCACCAAGACACTCTGAGTTTTTCATCGTAAGAATGATAATATCCTAAAAGACTAATTAACAGACAACAGGAGATCCAGAGTAAGACACAATTATAAAATAAGCTCAAGTTTGAATCAAACATGTACAAAATTTGTCGTGTATTTAATCTAAATTTGTCGTTACACCTAATGGTGTTGCTTATTCTGTGGGCACCACTCAGTGCCTAAATACTGTCCTACCTGATTCTGAAGCCGACCTTTTGGTGTACTTATCTGAAAAAGAAGAAGCGTTCGACATTCTTGCAATTTTTAACTGTTCACTGTTACCATGATTTGAAACTTTGCGCGATCGACTGGTTATCTGGCTGTAACCGCTTATATTGGCACCAGGCGACGTCATTCCAATTGATATTTGCTGTTTTTGAAAGGCTTCGTTTGTGGAGGGCTGAGTCTAATCGATCAACAAAGGCAAATCAAGAAAGAAGATCAAAATAAAATAATCAATTATTTGCTCGAAACAATTAAATTCTCGTTATCATTGCAAGGAATCACAAATTAAACGGGAACCATTTAAGTGAAATAAGATTTGCTTCTCTTCGAATCTGCTAATCACTCAACGTTAAGAAAGCAAAATAAATTAAGTTCGAGTCAAAAGATAGTGTTAGTGTGCGTGTGTGTTTATGAATGTTAAACAAATATGACGTAATTTTAATGTATTGATTCATCATAATAATGAACCAAACTGTTCGAGAACTGTCAAATCAAAAGGTTGTATTAATTGACAGCTTTAAAACTGATGTACCAAATACTATCCTGAAGTCACAATAATGGAATCATAGTGGACCAATAAAATGCGCGAGAGTAAAGAGAAATCTTGGTCTGGAAAACCAGTTCGGCCACTATATTATGTGCAAGTATTGGCGTGTGGGAAAAGTTAAATTTAATGGAATTACTAACTTGAAGTTTACTCTGGGACTAAACTTAATTGGCCAAATTCGTACAGCTAAATAAAAAATGAAGTGAATAGCTATGGAATTGTATATGAACTTTTACATTGTCGTTCTGGACACAAAATGTTGCATAAGATAACAACTGTAATTCATCATCTAGACCAGATTTGTTCTTATCGAAAAATCATTATATCAATATCGCAACCCTGTTTATAATAATACTTAGAAGTCATCTGAATTGCTTTTCCCCGAGATGAAATCGTCGAGCATTTGGTTCAAAGATCTAAGACTCGTCCCTCATTTCCTACAATATTTGATTTCACACCAACCTTTTTTCGTTCGATCTTTGCTTCATTCAGATAGACCCATTTAAGAGCCTCGTACACCATACAACCAATAAGTTGGTGGCGGCAACGTTATCATGAGTCCAGCGGGTAAAAGGTCTCAAAATAATACAACTATTAACAAAAATTTAAGATTTTTCTCTCGCTTTTGATGATAATTGTTTTGATATGCCTTAAAAGCATAACCAAACAAGTATAATAATGAAGTAAATTGCGAGCCTACTGTGCAAAATGCGGAAGTAATATTGAATTAAATTATTATATTAGTATTGGATTGTACATATTACAGGTAGGGACTACACATTTCATAATGTGGCATTTTGACTGTCATATAATAACAGATCAGAGCTGGCCAGTTGGAACTTTATGTCGAAAGCGTCTTTGAAGATTGCCCACCTGAAGTGAGTGTGCCTTTATGGCGTTTCGGGCCATTCTGGTTTCGTTTCGGCGCTGTTAGATTTGCACCTACCAAACAGACTAATCAGGAGAGATTAGACTAATAGTCTCAATTGTTCACTAGGACTGGGAGACCTATTGTACATTTAAAGCCTAAACATAACTATGAATTTAATGTTTTCTCGACAGTGGAGTATCAGTATATAAAAACGGTGCAATGCCACGTAATATTATTATAATAAGTAGTAGTAGTACGCCTGAAGCAACGTCAAAAGAAGTGCATAAGTAGTGTCATATCGAAAATTGCATGCACCAAGTGGCTTCCAAACAATTTCGTATGAGATAAATAACCTTGGTCCAATTGTTCGAATGACAGACCTTTGATCGCTACAAACTTTCCTACTGCAGAGGTGAGTCCATTCAGATATGCGAGATCTCAAAAAATGCGCTATACTATTACAATGATTATAAATATTAAGGAATTTTTTCAGATATAAAATATTTCATTTCCATTTTCTCTACAAATAAGCATACTAATAAAATTTCGAAGAGGAAAACAAAACAGAAAAGGGAAACCAGTACGGTGCGAAAGAATAAATTATCAAAAGATGAGCATGTATTTCCTCAAATTCAAGTTCCAAGCTCGTATGTTGTATTAATCGAGCAGCAATTTTTAATCTGCAGCGCTACATAAATTGTTAACTTAATTCTGTTGGTGCAATAATAGCGTCTTAAGCACAATTCCTGTTGAACATATGTGCGGGAATTCACTAACATGCTGCGCAATTGATGATGTTTTCTCATCGATCCATTTAGCATGGGCATTTAAATTGCAGTTTCTACGTATGTGAATCAACACATACACCGGTATATTAATAAATGATATTTCGATCGACATCACTGAATGTTTCTTGTTTTCATTGTTGATAAAAGCAAATTTGCTAATTTATATAGCATCTACAGTTTATCTGCATTAAATATGCGCGTCAAAGCAGGTTATACATCATTCTTTAATATGAATATTATAAGATAATAAAAATAAAACTACTACTACTACTACTACTACTACTACTACTAAAAATATAATGTATATCATTCTTAAATTTGGAAACAGCAGCCAACTTAAATAGAATGATCACGTTAATTATTTTCCCTTCTGATCATACACTTTTCTTTTTATTTAGAACGCCTCTTTTTAATCATCGATCCAATTAATTGGTCAGAATAATCATTAGGCATCTAGTCACTTCTGGTATTATTATGTTTTTAATCTTTCAGGTATGCATTAGCCGTTTGGTAATATAGAAAACTAGTCGCAAACCACTGATAAATTTCATAAGATGATCAACTATTTAATATACCAGCAAAGCAACGGAGAGTAAAATCATTTAAAATGTGACAAAAACTAGAATGAAAACACTTACTGCACCCGGTAAATTATTCCGTCGAACCGTCGTATGCAATTTACTTGCTGATTGAATCTGTCTATCGTGAAAGTCTAGCGTATCGCCAGACTCGACCGGCGGACTAGATCGCATGCAAACAACAGACGCAAACCGTTGAACAGTCTCGGCAAGACGTTGATCTTCCGCTCGTGAACGACCACTGTAGAAAAGGACAGCATCAACAGCCTGAATCATCTCGAATTGGACAACACATTGAGTTAACAACTCGGCTAATACACCTATGCGAGAAGATGCAAAATTGCTAGACACAGACGGCGTAGGCATACTCTGCGGCATGGAGGTGTGGTGAGCGGTTGCGTTTGACCTTCCAGCCGATGCATACTGGTGATTGTAAGAAGCATCCCCCTTTGAAACGTGTTGTACTCGATTAGACTCGACATTGTCTAATTTAACAGAAATAGACGTTGGCAACGAGGTTGCCTGAAGATCGTCCACTGAGTCCTTAAAGATGTTGTCGTGATACGGCGATAAATAAAGTGATAGAAACTCAAACGTGATGCTAGTTAATTAAGATGGCTCTTAATAACTAATATTTCATAAAGTGATATACAGACATCAAAACTTTTGTTTATGCCAACTTTGGCATATCCTCCAGGTCATAAATAAGCTAACTTTGTTACCAAATACGCCATTCAAATGTTATTTCTCCGCAAACATAGTGCAGTCTAGCCATTGCAATACACCTACTGTACAGGCATGGCCTGAACTGCACACTCACCAGTAGAAGCCAAAATTGCCTAGCAGTGATTCAAACATGGAAGCCCTTGGTTCAGGCATACATTTTGTAGTTTCGTAGAAATTTATATTTTTCAATAAGCTGTCTTTTTGTGGATCGTAGTGGGTATCGCTTTAGACCTAAATTTTCTTCAAAACATCCAAAATTAGTTGTTATAAGTCAAGCATCACTCCACTGACCTTATTATATACATGTGGACATTAAAATCAATGCAATTCATAAAATCGAAAATGCGAAATATCTCTTGAATAGGTTTTGTCATTTATTGAACACGCATTAGAAATAACCAAATTGCCGCGGACAAGGTCGAAGTTCCAGTTCACATTCGTATAACATATGATATACGCTTTCCAAGTTGCGAATACACTATGTGTTCATTTGCAGTCTTTCGTGGAATAGGGGAACCACGCTGTTATATATATATATATATATATATATATATATATATATATATATATATATGTGTGTGTATTTTTGCTAAATATCTATTGGTTCCTTATACCTATCTAGTAGTTTTTCTGGTTAACATTTGTACTAAATTGAATCGACTTTTTATGCAACATTTTGAAGAGCACAACGCTATTTAACAGTTTGTCTGGCCATCTGGCAAAGGTAGTCTATTTATAATTATTATTCTGCCGAGATTTAATAGTTGCCACGAGAAAATGAGACGGCTGTTTGCTTATAGTCTGAGGTGTGAATAAGGAGAATGATAATAGCATAACATTATATATATATAATTTTTTTAAAGCTATTTATTTATATATAATATGATAAACGGAAAATAGTTATGCTATTATCATTCTCCTTATTTACACCTCAGACTCAATATATATATATATATATATATATATATATATATATATAAAGATGTACTTTCTCCAGAAAAGCAGGTTGTGCTAATTGGTACGGAAGTGATCCTGTTAGATAACATTGTAGGAACATATATCGGTTAATACACAATAAATCTTCATTAAGTATTAAACAGGTATGAAACTCTACCAAAAACAAAATGCTCACTATACCTCCGAAAGGTGCCATGTCAATAAGCGATGTGGCATAGTAGCGCTAAATAGCTCCAAAAGCAGTCTCAATGCACAATGCCAATCATCTGCAGAGAACCTGACACCATTTGAAAGAAGCAAGGTCTCAATGCAACTGACACCAGAACGAGCCAATTGTTCATGCTCTTGGAGACAGCACCATTTCAACTGCGCAAACAGGTCATCTGGCCAAACATAAATGTACAAGGACATAAGCAAATTGGTGTTAAATGGTTAAGTTTAGTTTATACTGACAAATGCATGCACATAAGGAGTCAGGTGTTTATATCAAGATCGAAACCTTGATTAAAATAATTCATTTGGTTTTACGAAAAGTCGCATGTTTATTGAGACATAGCAAAGATAGGCATGGCTACGGCAGATGAAATTGAAAAATATGCTAATTGAAGGAACTTCTTAGTTGCGATCCTGGATTAATTGAAATTACCTGATCTGCGTTTTGACTAACGCAGCTTTCATTGTTCCAGTAATTTTCTTTTTTGCATTATATTTCGATCTACTTTACCGTAGATCTTCATCAGATGCATTTCACGAAAAAAATATGCTACTTGTCTATCTAATGAATAGCTAGAATAACAAAATAATTTTATGATTGTGATTGGTTAGCACGGATTTCACAAATCAGGAATTTGTTACTTTTTAAAAATAAATCATAAAATGTATGCGGCTCTCACTTCTATTAGCCTCGCATAAATTTTACTTTACTGGGAATTTCAGCTGTATAAATTTATGCCTTCACCATCATTAACATTTTCCAGGTTTTACTAGATATATATAAGTTATACAATTAAACAATCATTGATTGCGCTGGTGGTGAAATTTTCCCGCTTAATGTAAAAACCAGTCTCATTGTATTTAACAAGTTGAAAAACATGGCAAAATTACTGTTAGTCACATGTACTGACGCTTTTCAAACTTCCAAGATCATCATCAAAGAACGACGGAATATTGACTAACGAGAATCAAACTGCAATGCATTTATAAGGAAAGCAAAATGATATATGCATCTCCCAGCCATCATCATCATCATCATGCACAGCCATGCAAAAGCCAACAGTAACTAATGTTTCACTATCATATGACCATAAAAAGCGAAACGAAAAAAACAATACAATTTTTATAAATAACGACAAAAATAACAATTAAGGCACACAAATTATAATTTAGATTTAAGAGAGAGAGAGAGAGAGAGAGCACCTAGTTACTGAGTATATTAATCTAGATAACTCACACAAATGAAGCAAACTAAACCTCTAACCAAGACCTTTAAGGTAAAATAAAATACTTGCGTTTCTCCATAAATGACGTAGGTTGGATAAAGCAACACTAATTTTCGCGATTTTCATACTCATCTCATTAGAAATATTGCATTGATTATTGATAGAGCTACCAAGGTTGTAAACCAGTCAACTATGTCCATATCTTCACTCTGCAGTCGCAGAGTTAGAACGATTGGTGCGTGGTCCTGTAAAAGTTGTACGTTACCTCGGTGTAGCCCTTGATGCTACCAGAAATATTTGTGTATAGAGCGTGTATAATGTTAAAAATTTTCTGGTCACCACTTTTCGACAGAATATCGGATAAAATATTGTGATCCACCGAGTCAAATGCATCCTTGAAATCTAGAAAGACGGCGATATAAATTTAACTATTCGATACCTTGCCTTAACGTAAAAATATTACCCATACAACCTCGTTCTGAGCGAAATCCAGCCCGTTCTTCTCTAGTGTGTGATTCACGTGAAGCGCTAAGACGACCTAGGATAATCGAAGCAAACAACCTAGACACGACTTGAGTCAGGTTTATACCGCGGTGATTATCGCATGAATTACGATGGCCTTTTTGAAAGTAATAATGATGTTCGACTCATTCAGATCAAGTGTTACGGTTTCCTCTTTCCATATAGTACGAAAACGTTTAGTCAACGCTCTCGAAATTATATCGCCACCATCCTTAAATAATCTCGGAAGAAAATAATCAGGGTCTGTGGCTTTGCGGCATTTAAGAGATAGGATTGCATCCCGTATTTCTTCGAGACTAACATTCCACACTGTTGATACAGGCATGCTTTCGGGAGTCGGAACTGACACAGAGGCTCAAGAAAATTAATCTTTAAAGCCTTAAGCCAACCTATCAAAACGAAATATCTTATCGGTTATTAAATGGCTTTTACTAAAATTCATAGTTTCACTAACTTTTAGTTTTCTTGGACATGCTGCGCGAATGATTTGTAACAAACAGCGACTATTACCTGACATTAACGCTTTTTCTATTTCTTCAGCCTTTCTGGCCCAGAAGGATTCGAAATCAACATTTAGACTGCGCTTATGTTGGCGTCTAACACTGCGACGAGTAAATTTATGAGCCGAGCCAGGTGGAATTTGGCGCCTTGTTTCGAGTACCTCCATAGATTTAACAGAGATCAAATGATTATTTTTACGGAGGCCTGCAATGTCACATACAGTAGCACCTGCATTGTAGATAATGGAGCTTATCTTGATCCAAAGTAAATTCAAATTTTCGCTATCAAGACCAGTTAGACATTACATTAAAATATCTTCATATTTTTATCGGAAGGACGATTCTTCGAGTTTGCTTACATCTATTTTGGGTTTATTCTTATTTATTTTCCCGGAAAATTTTAGTACAAATGTACAACGGATAAGTGCATGGTCCGAGT
Organism: Eudiplozoon nipponicum; assembly: GCA_029291075.1. NCBI lineage: Eukaryota > Metazoa > Platyhelminthes > Monogenea > Mazocraeidea > Diplozoidae > Eudiplozoon > Eudiplozoon nipponicum. Next base: position 46,379 of record JAQBSW010002539.1, on the reverse strand, counting down.
CGATAATTGTTCCAAAAAGAACGACAATCCTGGATGCAATCACACCAACTATAACTAATTTCTACATGATCTCTTTAAGTCTACCGTTATCTGGGAGCAGAACACCATTTTGCGCAACGTCTTACACTACTTCTGAAGTTTGTACTACTTAAGTATAATCTATGTTCCACGCAGCTATCAAAAAGCCGTTGACTATTATCGTTGCGCGTCGAGCTTAATGTGTACCTTCAACCTAAATGAAATTCTGCGTTACTTAAGCGCCCAACTTGAGCATTCATATCACCCATAATCAAGACTATATGAACTTCGTGCTCTACTTAGTAAGAAGCTTATTTTGGAGTAAAAGCGCCCTAGCTTTCGCCTGTGCTGCAACCGGTAAATGCATATGCAGATAAAACGAAAAGACAAAGTTGATTACGCTTTTTCCATTGATTTTATTAGATGTAATTATACATGCCGCACAGATTTGGCTATTTACCGAGATCCATTCAATTAAGCAAGCTTCAGCTCGTGTGTAATCATTATAATTTGTCGTTCATGGTTATATGTCGACTGTAAAAAAACACTAGGTCGCCTATTCCTAATGTGGATGGTTTGTATTCGGAGTATTCCTTCTCTTGGACAGTCTGTCAAACAAGGCTGATGAGCAGTATCTGCCCAGATATCAGTGGCCAAAGTTTCCTTCTGCAGCCGAAACTTACCCTTCGCGTCTGGCACGCTTGCTATCATTCCGTCACTAAAAATTTAACAATAAGTATTACTGCGCAGTTAGACCAAACTCAAGGCTTCACACAAAACTGGATAATGGCTGTATCCAATTAGACCCGGTAAGGTTCAGACTACAATTCTCGGGCTGACTAACTTGAGCTCACCGGTCGTAAGGTCGGAATTTTTATTGCTACGGGCAGTAGCCTTAGTAATTTTACATATATTGTGCTGGATTGGAAATGCCACGAGCATCAATTTTTTGCAGCTTTCGCTAAATGCACATAATTTATACGATTAAACACTCACTGATTGCACCGATTGGTTAAATAAAATAGGACCATTGTTTATATCAAGCTCACAAAATTTTTATCTAATCGCTTAATAGTAAAACTTACTCATATGAATCGAAAGTTGCGGAAATTTAACGTTCGTAACGCAACGGAAATTGGGTAGCAGACAATTTCAGTCAAGTACAATCTATACGGTTTGGTCCTCACTTGGAAATTTGGCGTCCTTCACTGATGATCACGAAAGGTAAAAACTTGGCCGTACGTGAGATTAGTGGTAATTTACTTTTGTATGACAAATTAAATACAGTGGAATTAGCGTTTGTATCAAGCTCGAACACTTGATTTAAATAATTACCCTTTTGTTGTGTCTTATCTAATTCCATTTTAATGAACATTACCTTTTTGAATACAATGCGAAAAGAGCTACAGCCTTTCTGTCATGTGTAAACCTGCAGTAGTACCTTTTCGGTACTATAATGTTGGTATCGGTTACTGACACAATGGCAATAGTGTTAGTATCCTTTACAGACTCGGTATATATATATATATATATATATATATATATATATATATATATATATATATATATATATATATATACATATATATTTATAGAGTCAGCGTTGAAGTCGCATTGTCGAGACTTTATATGATGTTATCTTCACTACTGCAGGTTTACACATTCGTCTAGGAGATTGTGCCGTCCTATTATCCCACATTCATCACCCAAATAAAGGGCGTAACACCGGCTCCTACTGATGAGTCGCCAGTAAGCACGAAACGAATGTGCATGAGATTATACTTTCTGTTCATGCTGTTCTTGGTTTATCCTTTTGGTCACAACTGAACTAATTTGTTACTAGGTTCGCAACACCTAATAATTACTTGCATATATACTAGTTATCCGCAACAAACAGTGTTTTACTGGACGAATTGCCTTTTCAACACTATACAATAATAGTTTATATTGACAAATGTAAGTAAATAAAGGGACAGGTGTTTATATCAAGTTAGCAACCTTGATTATTGCAATTGTTATCACCTCCCGCGCAACCAATGTTCGTTTAATTTATATGCCTTCGATCAGATTGGGCTCCACGAGAATCTAGTGTCTCATTTCCACTGGACCACTCTAGGAACAGCAAAGGCTCCCGGTAGGCATTGCGTGCTGATGAAGACAATTATGCACCAGCACTAGAGAGATAAAGTAGCCAGTCAATTTCCTCTGCACTTTCTCTTGACATAATGCATGAGACTCCAGAAATTGGCGACGGCAAACTACAGAAGTAACTTTATTATCAGAATCTGTTTTCAAGAGACGAATAACTGCGTCTCTGTAGTACCTTTATGATTCGTTTATCTTTGTAATACAGTCAGCTAGAACTGACTTAGGAACTAACACATGTCAATGATAGGGGTAATATTTTATAAAATAGCTCTGATCTAAGAAAAGACAAAAAGAAATTATGATGTGCTAAGAAATGCACGCCAATTTGTTATTAAACTCGCTGTAATATACACAAGGTGGCTCACTTCTAAGTACTGGATTGAGTACATCGAAGAATTGAGAATAAACGTCAACAATTGAATAAAGCGTGTGATTGCAGGTCGTGTTCATCCATTCGCTGCGCTCGTACATACTATTACGTATACCATCATCTAGCTGAATATTTGTAGTTTCCAATATGAGCTTTCTGGCCTGCGCCAATAAATTGGTATCTACATCAGACTCCTCTTCAGCACCACAGGTACCATTATGATCAGAAGTAGTCGAGATTTGCTTCTGTACGCCATCGGGCATAATATTATCTGACTTCTCATTGCTAGTTTCATCATTATTGCCTAGGTTAGTCTTTGCCTTCTCCCCGAAAAGCACGTCTTCATCTGCTATATTACCATTGCATGCCAAATGCGACTGGTTGTTGCCAGTTGGATTTATTCTGTTGGAATTGTCTTCGGAAAGCTCACAATTTTGATCTGTGCCAAAATAAATATGTTAAAAAAAAAGAATGAAAGACCAATACATGCCGCAATCATATATATATATATATATATATATATATATATATATATATATATATATATATACGGTACTGCAATAAGAAAAACTGCACGACAAAACGTGCAATCTTTTTAGTAGGCAACACACTACGTAATCGGTAACTCCCTGGTAGTAGTCAGGTCTATTCAGACTTCTGCATTAAAAATGACACCCAAAAAGGAGCCAAACATACACGGTATAGAACTTCAGAATGCATCAAATATGCGAGTTCCTTGTTGTAATAAATGAGTTTTTTGGCTCTAAGCAAATTAGTTACGAGTTTGATCTCCGGACGCATCAGCACTGGCTAATACTAAGTAGTTGTTCAATAATGATAACGCCATGGCCTAAAAGATGGATGGCTCTTTCTGGCTTAAAGAATGTTGAGATCGAGAGAATACGATATTATTGCTGTCAACATGCCTGTTAAGTATAAAACAAAAAATAATAGTAGCAGTAGTAGTAGTAGTAGGTAATTTTGGTAGTTCTCTTTAAATTAAGCTTGCGAGCTTGAAGCAAACACCAATCCCAGTGTTTTTAACTAGTCATTGAACAACATAGCAAAACTACCGCCAGTCTGGCTTTTTGATTATTCAAGTATTCATATTAGTGTTACAAGTAAACCCCGATATGCAGAATAATTCGTTAATGGTTACGGCTTGTGTATAGGTGTAATTAACAAAGCACAATTTACGTTAAAAACAAACATTTTATTCCAATAGAGAAATTAAGTGTTAGAATTAGCTTACTCGGATGCTCTGAGATTTCGCCCAACTCAGATTTTTGTTTTGCCAAAACCCTTCTCGAGGTCTCCTGGGTGTATTGCATGTGATGGAAGGCGCGAAAGATGATCGTGAAGGTGTCCTGCCACCAGCGTGGCTTAAAGTGCTCACCATACGTTTTAATTATCTCAAAGAAGACAGTCAAACTACGTGTACGAATGTCCAATTTACAGCTATAAATAAAATTAGGAAAAATAAATTCCACATAAAGTATATATTCCAGGCAGAAGAATAAAATTTAACGCACATACATTATTTAAAACCACGCTGCTTATTTAACGCCTATTCATCTGTGTTAAATTTTGCGCGGTTGGTGTACTTAGCCACAGTTTAGGCCATATAGAGCCAAGAAGACATGTCAAAGTCAGTATGAGAAAAATATTTAAAATAATATACGCATGCGTTCCATGCTTACACGTAACTCATTAGTAAGAGCCAACAATACCTCTCGAACTAAATATATTGTCGGTAACACGATGTGGAATAGTTGGGCAACGCACTCTCCAAGGCATACACTTATTAAAAAAATATAAATATAAACTTTGAATGTCGTCATAGAGAAAAAGCATTCAAAGCGTCTACTTCTGAAAAAGCTTCAAATGTTGAACTAAACTATGACACAATTTGATCTTGATAAATAGCGAATGCAATCTAACAAGTGGGCCAGTTCCGTTCTTTTTCGACACTCGTCAAGTACTTCGAGAATTTTCGCAACAACCACTTAAACTAAAGCGCATTTGTTTTTGTCTTGTAGCTTACTCGTTGCGCCACCAAAACTGCGCACTAGATATAATTTTCAGTTGCATACCTCTTTTTATCAATTTGGTTAGTTTTTAATTTAGATTGAGAGGTGATACCACTTTCGACATAAAGTTCCAACTAGCTATCCTTGATCTTTCATTATAGAAAAATACCATATCACCGAGAGCAATTATACTGAATTGAAATTTTTATAACATCATTTTGACTACGTATATATAGTGCCAGTATAAACAAAGCATTGAATACAATAGCAAATTTAATTCACCAATTACCTTCCAGAATATATATATATATATATATATATATATATATATAAGTGTGTGTGTGAGAGAGAGAGAATGTCTGCGTTTATACAAATTTAATATGCCGCAATATAATAAAACTTATGAGGAAATTCAGAACAAATATTATCCAATAAAATTTTTGGGCAAGCAGTGTAAGGACAGCTTCAGAGTGACGGGACCATTGAGAACCCATCAATCAATTAAAAAACATGCTGTGCACCTGGAAATGTAAAGAGATCACGATTTAACCGACCTACGAGTGTTATCACTTGTCGCGCAACCGTCAACTATGGTATCAGTTCGAACGATGACAGCACTACGAAAAACCAAATTCCTTTTAGGGAATATATCAAATATAGTAGGCGACTAATAATAATAGTACCAATTGACCTAGCAGAAAATTTTCAAAATTTAAGCAATTCTTGACTTCACCGGCGATGATAACAAATTTTTTAATTTCGCGAAATTGAGATAACATCAAATCCTATTTTTGGTTCCGACACACATCATAAACCATATGTCAGTCACATGTTTTAAAAAATCGATCTTGCATGATCACTAATTTAGCAGAACAGTAGTGTATATTATGTTGACTGAATACTGTTTGTTGTTCGCTTATTTAACCGCCTTTTAGTATAATTTCAACACAATAAATTCCGATTGAGCTGTCTCTATTGAGAACACCAATTGACATACCTTTTGATGACACGAAACAGTTCGCAAAGTATGGGTAGCCAGCCACGTACCCACACTTCATTCTGTTCGCGAGAGCTTAATCCAATCAAACCGTTCACGGCAATCGATTCTAAGGTAGCCCTGTTCTCTGCACTATCGATTTTTTCTGCATTACTCGCCACTCCCACCTCTACAACCGCCTTGCTTGACTTTCCCTCGGAGTCATTTTCAGCTTCACTTTCATCTAGATACTCTTCCGATCCTCCTTCATGAAACTTAACATTGTCGTACGCTAAATGCATTCCGGCATTTCCATCTTGCTGTTTATCACAATAGGCAAAGGTATTATTGGCTGATCTCAACTGTTCTATTGCTGAATTGGCTTCATTGGTGGCAGATAACTTTGCTGTTGAAATATTGGTCGCCAAATCGATCCGTCTGACAAACGCGTTGCCCAGCTCTCCGACTAGTCTAGCACAAACTCGCATTAGTCGAATAGCCTCCATTGATGTTTCCGGACAATGCCAGTTACAAGCGAATTGAGACAAAGTGCGTATCAAAGTCTAGACGATCAGAAAGATGCAAGAAAAAAATAGAAAAACATGTTATGCATTATTCATTTTACACATGAAAATCTACATATATATTGTCAGTATAAACTCACATTTGCATCAAGCAGCAATGTCTTTTCATTTAGTAGACCGATTTCATTCTTATTGGGAACTCGTCAAGTACGGTCCGCAGATGAGACTCGAACCGGGGTACACTTGTTTCAGAGTCTCCAACTCAAACCACTGCAAATAGATAATTGATTCTTTTGTACCTTTCTTTATCCAACCCCAATCGTAAATTTTGTTGTTGATCTACTAAATTGGGGATTTCATATGATGTAGACACATTTGCTGAATTTGAAGCCTTGTTAGTACTTTTTACAATCTAGCTTGACTGCCATTTGTATAAACAATTGCTTGATTAAAAAAGGATCAATCTCATCAATTGCAACAGCTTCAACGGTCAAAAGCAGGTTTTACCATTCTACTTTGACTAAATCTTAAATCAATACACCCAGTACCGCTTACATGTGAAATTATTACACACAGTGGTGTGCCGTGGTATGCGCGCAAGACTCAGATGCAAATGAGCGTCAACAAAATACTCGCGGGATTCAATCCTGCTGGTGACAGTTCTGGCTACTACCAATGAGCTCCTAATAAAAACGAAACCGGTTTAGTTAATGAGTCGCCTTTGCTAGCTTATGTAATTTTTAGTTTATACCGATAGCATACATATATACATAATCTGTGTTGTGACTAGCACAGGGTTGTTCGAAGTTCATTGTTAAAAAATTAATTTGGATACCTTTGTCGGTATCCTTCATCGGTCCACAATTCATCAGCATTCAGGATTAACTAATAAAGCGAGTGCGATATTAAGCCGTTTAATTTATACTCCTAACTGATTAGTATCATTAAAAGCATCATGCCAGTGATAAACATTAAAGACAAGAACCATGCAAGTGTGAAATTTCACACAAACCACTCGATTTATAATAATGCCTAGTCAGTTTGATAACATTGCTGTCATTTAGCTTCGTAGGTGCATGTCACGTATATACATATTTGCGAGAATATTTAACTAATAAATATTCACTAAAATAAAATTAATACACATGTATATCCATAAAAGTATTAGTCACAACACATATCAGGCAATTTAAAAAAAGCAGTTTGGCACGAAGATTTTTGTTCTTATATATATATATATTCATTCATAAATTCTTTATTTAATAAAATATACATTTTACAGGAAAATGGCTCGCTCTAACCGGAAAACGGATAGGGTGCAACACACACCCACACACACAAAACACGATAAAAGGCAATAATTTCTGTAAGAAGATAATAAAACGACATTGTTTAATAATGATTATTATACAACAAATTATATAAAATTATATGTAGAGCAGAGACAAGTTATTAATACAATATACAGACAGTACTTGTACTGGGTCGAGTGTACTACAAAAGCAAGTTGATAACAGAAATACAGCTTTATTACAGCTTCCATTACACTAATTAAACGCGACTCAATTGCGAATAAGATTAAATTTATGAGAAGACCGCTGTCAAATTGCTGACATGACAATAAATGTGCCACAGATTCGCTAGTGAGCAAGATTCAATGATCTATCGCGTAGTTCATAGGTTTATTTGGGTTGCTCACTTCCAGTGAGAAGGGGGGAGAGGGTTGAAACTGTGCTAATCTGAAATCTCTCAATTAATCTTTCTATTGGAAGAAACTTTAACAGCGACAAAACTCTAAAATACAAACCAAACTAGTCATAAAGGTATACGCATCGTCACACCAGCCTTAAGATACAGTCTCCAGTGATGGCCGAGCAAATACTTAGATAAAATTTGTCTGCCAGAGAAAATCACAGCCTGACATTAAGAAAGTAGCGTAGCTAATCACTTGTTTGAATCCAGTTTATTTCAACACGACAAATGATGATAACCATCGACATATCTGACTGTCAATCAAAGCTTTTTTTCAAAAGAAATCGAGATAAATTTATCCATTTAGTAATGGTGAGGTTTGGGGTAATGCTGCTGGCAGGACCAACTTGGCCCGACAGTACATGGGCCTAAACTTTCCACAGCTACTGGCCGAGTAATAAAGCAATATTATTATTTTTTCAATAAAACGTGGAATTTGAAGAATTTAACAAATCACAGCTTAGCATTCACAGAATTTAATCATTCTTCTATTGGTTTGATTAGGTCAACTTTTTTGTTTTCCTGTTACTAACCGTCTCTTGAAGATAATTTTTTTAGTTTTAACTCGCAAATGGTAGAGGAAATAACTCACTTGAAATGCCGGTATAATAACGCCAAACTGATCACGCAGTGCTGTCTCGACTATAAATTGGCAAGCACTGAAAGCTACCTCCACAATACTGGCGTCCGAGAAACTGGCCACCTTATGCAGCACAGATAATATCACCGGCCATCCGGATCGAATATTCGTCGACTGTGAGTGCACCAACTGACTAACACAACGAGTTACCATATCAACAAGCATTGGCCGCGGTCGATCCACTTCTAGAATGCTAAGAAATGGCCTACACGTTCGAAAGCACAAATGCAATTCACACAAATAATCATAAGAAACAGATAATATAATAAAAAGCTGAAGATAACTTAGTCCAATAGAGAATGAAATCAAGGATACTTAAAAATTCAAAGCACTTTAATTTGAATATTATTTTCTAAAACAGAAATATATAAATACACATATACTTAACTACTGACCTATCTACAAGCATGCGCAAACATAAAATAAAAATAAAATATAAATATTCCATCATCATCATCATCAGAATACAACGGCAAACTCACTAACGAAGATCAAACCATAATGAATCTATATGGCAAGCAAAAGTAGATTTCCGGCTCTCACCTCTAGTAGTCTTGCATACATTGTGCGTAACTGGAAATGTCGTCTGCACTATTTCTATGCAGTCACGACCATTAACTGTTTGCAGCTTTCGCTACACTTAAATATAGGTAATACCATTAAGCATTATCTGATTGCGCGGGATGTAAGTGGCATTTTCAGATGGTGCCTGGGCAAACGCAATATACGTTTCTTATCTAGATTTTACAAGAAACTAACACATATATGTGTATGCGTTAGGTAATGGTTCCTTGTAATAAATAAAATATTTTAAGACAATTTTTTTACACTGACGTATAAAATATTTACGTAACAGCAGTTTTTTCAGCTGTAAGGAGCACCGCGCATAAAGTCAATGAAATAGTTAGATAACATACGCTAGGTGATATTTTATAGACAAATGCCTATTATGCCGATATACAAAATCAATATTATGCATTGAACGTTGGTATTAATCAAAACAGTACGTTTTCCATTGGTCAAATTATGAATTATGCTGTACAGAAGATAGCAACAATCAAAGCCTTGAAGGATATAAGCTTCAATATAAAAGGCAATAAAGAAAATAATCACTAAGACTAGAAAATTATTATAGGTGAGTAGTAGATTAGAACACGTCTACCTGAGGAACTCCGCCTGGAAGTGAAAATTGGGCAATTCCCCTCGTTCGATTAGTTTGACAGCTAGTTGACGAAGTGAGTCGACTACAAACAGAGCTACATCGTTGTTAGCTGATCGCCCAGCCGACGTAAAGTGTTCCCCGAGATGCTGCCAAACGCGAGACCACTCAAGACGAATGCGGCCCATATTGTAGTAGGAAATTTCCACGACCTTCTGTAAACTAAATGTGCGAGGATGTGGCAATGACAACTCTTCCCGACTTACCTGTGAAAAAGGCAAAATTGTATACATGTATTGTTATTAAGTCATTTTTCAAAAATTTTGTGTCCATGCGTCTGTTTTACTGAATAATAAAATCTGGATATTCAAAGATTGCCCGACACGGGTTGGCTGAGAGGCAAATAACGAGTTAGCTAACAGTAATCCAGACGTTTTGAACCTGCATTACGAAATTCAGAAACTGGCTAATTGCGCCTCAAAAATAACTTCTCCAAACTAATGGTGCTCGTCAAATTTTGGTGATACATTGCCTAATAGAAGAGAAACGGTTAATCTAAAACATTCATCCACATTAGGAATGAGAGGAGTTTTGTTCATTTACAGCCTACAAAGAAATACGCGGCATTAAAACATAAACTTTTAATTGTTGACGCATAGTTATGACGATGACATTTGAGTAGGAATAAAACATGCATAAAGAGTTACAGAAATACCCCTTTACACAGCTGAATATTATTTTTCCCGAGAAAGAATTAATTATAGCATAAATAAAGGAAAAAAATAAACAAGATCGCGGTACCCGCACTGTGAGCATAAATGAGCCCATGCCGACAAGACAGAATTCACAGTCTTTCCACTGGGCCTTGTTTTCTGTTAGATTTCCGCAGGTTATAACCATCTTAATTTGTTTTAGTTAGTGAAGGTACACTGTGGCTTAATCAAGTGACCGGAATTGTGAATAAATGTCAGGTCACGAGAATGATGGCCTAGCTTTTAGGGGATTCCAACCACCCACCGGGGTTGCCTCGATAATTTGACGAGCAAGAAAAAAGCGCTCTTCTGAAGCAGTATCCGTGCAAACGAAATCGGCGTCTACTAACTAGATTTAACAACGATGTCACAAAGTAGCGCTACTAAACGGATCTCATCGGCATTTAAATGTTGCTCCTGATTAAGGCCTTCTGACTGTTTAATCGTCCGTTATCTATATAAAACCGAGTGAATATATCAATAATCAAAGCTGCCCAAGAGGTGGCAATTTATTAAATTGTTATAGAGGAATTGTTAAGGACAAATCATATTGCATCACTAAAGCAATCCAGCAAATTTGAAAAACACAAAAAATAGATTACAACAGTTGGCTTATGTAAAATCGCTAGTGGCCGAAATAGAAATTAGTCGTCCACTAATTGATTATGCAACTTACCTGACAGAGTGCGCGTACAAAATGCTCGATTGCATCTCCGTCTAAACGTGTGCTGCCAGTGAATATCTTATCTACGGCGACTAACAGACTGTGCTGGCCGGTTTCACCCATTACCACCTGAAGAACTGCTGCCTTCCTAGGATCAACAGGAGCCGCATGTAAACTGTGTAGTTGGGCACCGGCCGCATATGACAATGACTCACCTTGAGCGCCAATGAGCATGCCATAATTGAGGAAAAATCGGCATAGTTGTTTTATATTTATAAAATAGCAAATAAAAAGTCATACATTTCAAGCAAGGCAGAACATGATAGCGACATGGAAAATAAACTAACGATTATGCGATAGAAAAATTAAGAACCACCAAACTATCAGTACTAAGCATTGCGCACCTAGTAAAAAATTAATTCAAATAGGAACAGGACAAACCAATGCCAGCATGAAGGAAAGGTATAATATCATGTACATATTCGCTTCATGCTTGCAGACGATTCATCAGTGGGAGCCCGTATTACGCCGTAAGGCCACCATATATTCTGGTGAGGAATGTGGGACAATTGGAGGGTATAATCTCCTATATGAGTGTATATGCCAGCGGTAGTGGAGTCAAATTTATGTAGTCTTCGATAACGCGATACTCACTATATATAATATATTCCGAGCCTGTAGAAGACACTAACAGTATGATTGCCGAGTCGGTGACCATCCAGTCAATTAATTTGGTTAAAGCACTAAGAAAGAGCCAGTAAAAGACACCTTGAATTTAAACGATTGTAGTATAACACTTAGATAAAGCAAATCTGAGGAGTAACAATAATGTCAGGAAATTTCAATAATAATTTAAAGATTGTCAACTAAAATGGTTCGACAGACTAATATTACGTGCGAGATAGCATCTATCAACCTCAGATTCAGACGTGGCCTGTGTTGCGTAGTCGCTACGCATCACTATTATTGGAGTGCATGTAGACTTCGCGTGATGCTTTACAATCAGTAATTCAGGTACAGAGGTTTTTACATAAAGCAATCCTACATGGGCTACGTTTAGAGGCTGTGCCGAAGATGACAATACAATTCTTCTGAACGTTATTGTATTCTCCCTAGAATAGTTTGATTGCGTGCAGCGGCATTCAATGACGACCAGTGTTTTCTCTTAAATTCAACTACACAATACCTTAGCCAGCAATCTGCAGTTAAATCTTCTTCAAAGATTATAACAGTCATTCGACATACCGCAAGATACACAATTCAGGTAAAAGATTCAATCAAACTTTAAAGAATATTAGATGTGGCCTTGAAATGATATATGCGGAATAGCTTAATCACAGAGCCTAAAGTAATCGATTCACCATTTATCGATAGCGAAATGGTCTTATTTAGGGCATAAAAATTCCTGTTTTCGAGAAATCTAACTGGAAAAAGTATCAGACGTACTAACGGAGGAGTAATGAAGGAAACGATAGATCTGCAACAGTAAGGCGCACATCCATCTGGTTGATATAATGTTCTTTTCGATAATGGTTATGATTTCAGTTTCTTAACATATTTGGTGATGTCATTCTGACGGTGTACAATTTAGGAAAATATATTATAGCAACTGAACTGAGTCTCATGCTGATCGAACAGGCTTACAAAAGGCTATCCTAATCGTAAGCAGGATGTAATTAGGATGCACTCAATTCATAGGTACAACACTCATTCAATTTGTTCCTCGTTCTATAAAAATAAACAATTATAAAACAGGGGAATTTTTAAAGATTGATAAAGAAATTAACTCACCATAATGCATTGTCGCTCTTCTGCTCAACGGTGAATTTGTCGAATGAATTGAACCACCTATTAAAATAGCAAAAAGCGGACATCACTATTTGGTGTTTAATATCAATATTTAGATTGATCATGGTTATAGTTAATCGCAAAACAAATAAAAGCAAAAAGTTGTAGAAAACGAAGAACGCCGTACTGTTAAAAATTACTTATACTTCGACTATATCTTCTCGTGCAAAGTATTGCAATTTAGTTCACGTTAACAGGTGAAACCGATATATGCCAACAACTGCGCGTATCTGGACGCGTTCGTGCTTTATATCAGTTTACAAGCTGATAAACTTCGCTCTATGTTCACTTCATCATCGTAATCTTGTCTCTTAGTAATATTGTATGAGCTGTCTTCAGCACCGCACAGAATTCTAATCGCCATTTCACCCTTAGAAATGACACAATCTGCAAGACGAAATGAATTATAATTGTTCCCGATGTATTCTCATGAAGCCGCTTCAACCTTCGGATATGCCCACCAGGCGGTCGGGGATGTAGATTCATAACTTTCTTTCTCTTAAATTCTCTGCCACTTGCAGCTCACAAGCATCGTTTGTTCAGAATAACTTGGATTAAGGCACAAGTAAACATCTTTAACCCCTTCCCTATAGGCATGAATGGGTTTAAAACGAGCCGGCTAAAAGCTGGAATTCGGTTTTCGGAGGACAGGGAAGATACGTGTCTTAGGCGTTTTAGGAAATTAATTTTGAAACCAGCCTAAAGATGTGAAACCCTTTGTTGATCAAACAAATTGAGTCGATAAAGTCCCTACTCATAGGAGAAAAGACCAAATATTGTTAATTTGGAAGACAGATCATCTAAAAGACTTTGTTTTCAACTTCATTGGGAAACTCCTCAGAAGACGTTGAGAAAAAATTAGGACTCAAGATGGTGTTATTATAATCTATCAAGCGATTTTCAATGGCGCGAGATATAATGAGAATAACAAGCAATAAAAGGGACAGAAGGTTTACACGTTCGTATAGGCGATTATACAGCCCAATTGACTCACATTCCTTACGCAAATATATAGCTGACATAGGGCGAAATACAGTCTCCTACTGCTGAATCGCCAGTAAGCACGAAAGGAATGTGCACATGAGAATATAAGTTCCGTTCATGTTGTCTTTGGTTTATCATTATTGTCCTATTTGAACTAATATGCTATAAGACGTTAAACACCAAATACACAATTGCATATATATTAGCTCTACGCAAAAAAACAATATCTAAAACTGGGTCTGCAAAGTGTGATTCAATCTTAATACTTATTTCTGTTCCAGGACGCAGCTTAATCAAACTAGACTTCAAAAACGATTGTGTTTTACACTTCACTAATCGAGATTCTACTTAGGCCTCCATGGATAAATTAATAGCCACCATTCCAGAGTTAGCAACTTTTGAATACTGGTTTCCAGCCAATTAAATAGCCACAAAGAGAACTTCCTAATATGAGCTCGAATCCCAGCGCCATCACCTTATTTCCAGGCCACCTGAGTATAGCAAACATCTGATTACAGTGACACTGATGTATCTTGAAGTTCATTAATTACTTTCCATAGGGCTTACAATTTGCAAAATCACTGTGAATAAGGATCTATCTAGTCACTGAAACCACCGAGGATACATTTCTAGTTTTTGTCTTAGAAAAAACATTGGATAATATGTGCCTTATCACGTGCTGCGTTGCCTGCCTACTCCAACATTTCGGCAGCCAAATACTCCAGGACTGCAGCCAAGTAAACCAGAGCACCGGCACCAACACTCTCAGCATAAGAGATGGTGAACACGACCAACTGGGAACTGAAGACCAGCACGAGCAGATCGGCTCTTGGCCTTAGTGCGAGACTTACCACCTTTACCACAACCAGACATAATTAAAAGTTATAGTGCGAGCTAGGAGAAGCGAACTTGTTAGAAAATGCCAGAAACGGTACATAATGCCCAGCAAAGCATAGAAATACACAATAATATTTTATGCCGTGTGAGAAATAATAAAAAATGAACTAGCAAATGCGTATTTTTGTGAAAAATGTATGCTAGTTTTAGTTGCTAAGCCGTGCTTTTTTGCATAACTGAGATAGAATAGACATGATCATGGATAAATACCAAACAGTGCAGTGGAAGCGCCATAATCATTCATCATAATATAAGCTATATTCAACACAGTTTACAATTTTTACGCAAATTTCTTAGTGTCATGCTCTATTGTACAGTTAAAAAATATAATGCTTATATATATATATATATATATATATATATATATATATATATAATATATATATATTTATTGTAGCCTTCCTGTATGCAAAAACAAAAAGAAATTTTATCAGATATAAGAAATATTTATTTCGCATTGTCTTCTAAAATATCTACTAATGAACATATCTTTATATATAAATTGGAAAGCAAAAGAAGATAGAAATACGTGAACATGGGGAGAGTGTGAAAAACGGAAACCAATCAAATGCGTGCGTCACATCCAGTTCAAGCTCAATGCTTGTACGGGCTTCTTCTGCTTGCATAAATCCGGCTGCAATTTGTTCATCCATAAGGCTTCGGATGTGGCTAGCTCCCTTTTGTTCTTGCATTTAGTAATTATAGCATAAATTTATATCAATCATATTGGTACCATTTTCTTTAAATCAAGTTTGCGAGCTTGAAGTAAACACCAATCCAATTGTATTTAACCAGTCGTCGAACAACATAACAAAACTACCGCCAGCCGCAACGCAATGACGCGTTTCGACCTTCCATGATCATCATCAGAGTACGACGGCAAACTGACTATCGAGGATCAAACCACATTGAATATATATGGAAATCAAATTTAGATATGCGGCTCTCACCTCTAGCAGTCTCGCATACATTGAACTTGACTGGAAATGTCGGCTGCACAATTTCTATGCAGTCACGAACATTAACTGTTTGTTGCTTTCGCCACATATACATATATAGGCAATACAATTTAACAATAATTGATTGCGCGGGTGGTGGTAACAATTCTTTAAATCAAGTTTGCGAGCTTGAAGTAAACACCAATCCCATTGTATTTAACCAGTCGTCGAACAACATAACAAAACTACCGCCAGCTGCAACGCACTGACGCGTTTCGACCTTCCATGATCATCATCAGAGTACGTTTTGCAGCCGACATTTCCAGTCAAGTTCAATGTATGCGAGACTGCTAGAGGTGAGAGCCGCATATCTCAATTTGATTTCCATATATATTCAATGCGGTTTGATCCTCGATAGTCAGTTTGCCGTCGTACTCTGATGATGATCAAGGAAGGTCGAAACGCGTCAGTGCGTTGCAGCTGGCGGTAGTTTTGTTATGTTGTTCGACGACTGGTTAAATACAATGGGATTGGTGTTTACTTCAAGCTCGCAAACTTGATTTAAAGAATTGTTACCACAACCCGCGCAAACAATTATTGTTATATTGGTACCATGTTCCGACTCGGAAGCCATAGTGTTAGTACCATGTACCTTTTCGGTTCAATAATGTTGGTATCGGTTACTAACACAATAGCCATAGTGTTACTATCCTTTACCGACTCGGTATATATATTATATAGTGTGAGTAAGCACCAAACGAATGTGCATGAGATTATACTTTCCGTTCATGTCTGCCTTTGGTTTATCCTTCTGGTCACAACTGAACTAATTTGTTACTAGGTTCGCAAAACCTAATACATACTTGCATATATATTAGTTCTTCGCAACAAACAGTATTTAACTGTAATATATTGAATTGAATGATGTCATGCTTACCGCGAAATGTGATAACTGATATCGATCAAGGCCAGGGTGTATGGATTTACTGGAGTAACAGATGTTCAGAAATTGTTGTAAATCTCAATTTCGGTGAACTATAGCATAAATTTATATCAATCATATTGGTACCATGTTACGATTCGGAAGCCATAATGTTAGTACCATGTACCTGTTTGGTACAATAATGTAAGTATCAGTTACTAACACAATAGCCATAGTGTTAGTATCCTTTACAGACTCGGTATATATATTATATAGTGTGAGTTAGCGTTGAAGTCGCATTGTCGTAGACTTTAGATGATGTTAGCTTCACTATTGCAGGTTTACACATTCGTCTAGGAGATTGTACCGTCCTATTATTCCACATTCTTCTACCAAATATATAGTGGTTAAAGGGCGTAATACCGGCTCCTACTGATGAGTCGCCAGTAAGCACGAAACGAATGTGCATGAGATTATACTTTCCGTTCATGCTGCCTTTGGTTTATCCTTCTGGTCACAACTGAACTAATTTGTTACTAGGTTCGCAACACCTAATACATACTTGCATATATATTAGTTCTCCGCAACAAACAGTATTTAATTTCGTAATTAATTTGAATGCTACGTCTGTAGAACATACGTGCGATGTTTCGATGATTTGTTGCGCAATAGCAGACATGTATTCACCGTTTGATTTAAAACAGGCGTTTAAATTGCAATGTTCTTTCGTTCGAATAATTAACCGTCTGGTCGATATAATATATATATATATATATATATATATATATATATATATATATATATATAAGAACAAAACAACGTACTCCATGGAATAACATTTATTAATAAATCTTATTTCTACCAGTATCTACAGCCATTGTTCTGGATTCGTTAGTATATTCGTTCATCCAATCCCACTGTACATTTGTCGTAACCAATCTCCTCTTCGTTATGTTAGCCTTTGTTTTGCGCAATTTAGACCACTCCTTTTGCGTAACGTCATTTGGTGTGTCATCGCTTTCATTGTAATTGCGTCCGTAATTGATGTATGTGTCGTATTTTGCGAAACGTTGGCTATTTTTAAAGGCCTGTCAGTTATGTCTTTGTTCCAGTCCAATTTAATTTCTTTTTGAATTATTTTCTGCACGTTTAAGCAGGGCTTCAGCTTATTAATTGCAATAGCTTCAAAAGCCAGAAGCATTTTCTCTGTTTTTGCCTTGTAGAGAACTGAAAAATTGTTACTACTAACAGCATGACCTGTGAGTAGTACATGCTCGCAAATTGCTGATTTTTGTGCAGGATCTGCACCCCTCTTTAATAGTTTTTGAGGGAGATGCTGATTTATTCTAGTTTCGAGCCTCTATTTTGATCTGCCGATGTACTGAGCGTTGCGGGTACATTGAAATTTGTATACAGACAAAGGTGTTGACGTCACAGAGAGGCTATCTTTTTCATTCGTGCGCATCAGTTTTGTTGTGTTGAACACCACTCTCACCTGTATTGATGGAAACTGTGTTTTAGTCGCTCGAATTACTTTTCTTTTGAAGATTTCAGCTGGAAGATCACCTCCAAAGGGAACACTAAGCGTTACTCTCTGGGGAGTTTTGTTTTCCTCCAAATCGGCCTAGATTTTGATGAGTTGCCTCAAGTTTTATTCGGTGAACCAGTCCGGATAGCCATTATTTCTCAACGCTTCGCGAAGCAAATTTAGCACTAATTCAATGTTGTTCGATGAACAAATCCTGCGTATTCGTGTGCCCAAATTTATTATTAGGTTCCTTTTGTACGCTATTGGCACACTACTCATATAATGGATATATTGTCCAGTCCAGCTTGATTTCTTGTGAACTGACCTTGAGAGAGTACCTTATTCATCTCTCGTTATTCCTACACCTAGGAAGAATAAATATCCGTCTTGTTCTTCTTTTATTGTAAACTTGATTGCCTGGTCTAACTTGTCTATGTGATGTAGCAGTGCATTTGTATCTTCATCCTTTTCAACGACCATGAAAGTATCGTCAACGTAGCGCACGTAAAAATGAGCTCCATTGATAAATGGTTTTAAACAAGTTGTTCCTAAATGGTGCATGTATATGTCTGCCAATACTGGTCCAAGAGGACTACACATACCTATGCCGTCAATTTGTCTGTAGAAGACTCCTTGGAATACGAATTGTACGTTGGACGTGCAGTAGTTCTCTCATGTTGCTCACTTCTATCAGTGTTTCCGCTCCTGATGATCGTATATATTCACATTTAGGTTTTGCGAACCTAGTAACAAATTAGTTCAGTTGTGACCAGAAGGATAAACCAAAGGCAGCATGAACGGAAAGTATAATCTCATGCACATTCGTTTCGTGCTTACTGGCGACTCATCAGTAGGAGCCGGTATTACGCCCTTTAACCACTATATATTTGGTAGAAGAATGTGCAATAATAGGATTATACTTTCCGTTCATGCTGCCTTTGGTTTATCCTTCTGGTCACAACTGAACTAATTTGTTACTAGGTTCGCAAAACCTAATACATACTTGCATATATATTAGTTCTTCGCAACAAACAGTATTTAACTGTAATATATTGAATTGAATGATGTCATGCTTACCGCGAAATGTGATAACTGATATCGATGAAGGCCAGAGTGTATGGTTTAACTGGAGTAACAGGTGTTCGGAAATTGTTGTAATTCTCAATTTGGGTGAACTTTAGCATAAATTTATATCCATCAGGTTGGTATCATGTACCGACTCGGAAACCATAGTGTTAGTATCCCGTACTCATCGATTTCAAAAAAGGTATCAGTTACTAACACAATAGCCATAGTGTTAGTATCCTTTACAGACTCGGTATATATATTATATAGTGTGAGTTAGCATTGAAGTTGTATTGTCGTTGACTTCAGATTATGTTAGCTTCACTATTACAGGTTTACACATTCGTCTAGGAGATTGTACCGTCCTATTATTCCACATTCTTCTACCAAATATATAGTGGTTAAAGGGCGTAATACCGGCTCCTACTGATGAGTCGCCAGTAAGCACGAAACGAATGTGCATGAGATTATACTTTCCGTTCATGCTGCCTTTGGTTTATCCTTCTGGTCACAACTGAACTAATTTGTTACTAGGTTCGCAAAACCTAATACATACTTGCATATATATTAGTTCTTCGCAACAAACAGTATTTAACTGTAATATATTGAATTGAATGATGTCATGCTTACCGCGAAATGTGATAACTGATATCGATGAAGGCCAGAGTGTATGGTTTAACTGGAGTAACAGGTGTTCGGAAATTGTTGTAATTCTCAATTTGGGTGAACTTTAGCATAAATTTATATCCATCAGGTTGGTATCATGTACCGACTCGGAAACCATAGTGTTAGTATCCGGTACTCATCGATTTAAAAAAGGTATCAGTTACTAACACAATAGCCATAGTGTTAGTATCCTTTACAGACTCGGTATATATATTATATAGTGTGAGTTAGCATTGAAGTCGTATTGTCGTTGACTTCAGATTATGTTAGCTTCACTATTACAGGTTTACACATTCGTCTAGGAGATTGTACCGTCCTATTATTCCACATTCTTCTACCAAATATATAGTGGTTAAAGGGCGTAATACCGGCTCCTACTGATGAGTCGCCAGTAAGCACGAAACGAATGTGCATGAGATTATACTTTCCGTTCATGCTGCCTTTGGTTTATCCTTCTGGTCACAACTGAACTAATTTGTTACTAGGTTCGCAAAACCTAATACATACTTGCATATATATTAGTTCTTCGCAACAAACAGTATTTAACTGTAATATATTGAATTGAATGATGTCATGCTTACCGCGAAATGTGATAACTGATATCGATGAAGGCCAGAGTGTATGGTTTAACTGGAGTAACAGGTGTTCGGAAATTGTTGTAATTCTCAATTTGGGTGAACTTTAGCATAAATTTATATCCATCAGGTTGGTATCATGTACCGACTCGGAAACCATAGTGTTAGTATCCGGTACTCATCGATTTAAAAAAGGTATCAGTTACTAACACAATAGCCATAGTGTTAGTATCCTTTACAGACTCGGTATATATATTATATAGTGTGAGTTAGCATTGAAGTCGTATTGTCGTTGACTTTAGATTATGTTAGCTTCACTATTACAGGTTTACACATTCGTCTAGGAGATTGTACCGTCCTATTATTCCACATTCTTCTACCAAATATATAGTGGTTAAAGGGCGTAATACCGGCTCCTACTGATGAGTCGCCAGTAAGCACGAAACGAATGTGCATGAGATTATACTTTCCGTTCATGCTGCCTTTGGTTTATCCTTCTGGTCACAACTGAACTAATTTGTTACTAGGTTCGCAAAACCTAATACATACTTACTTAGCATATTTCCTTTTACCAATCTGGACTGCAAAATATTTTGGTGAACTTTTATATGGACTGATGACTTATTTAAAAAAAATTAATTATTGCGTTTAATCTCTCTAATAAGTCCGATGATAAGATCGAAGGGAAGCGCTACAATAAAATTATGAATGCATTCAAAAAAATTCAAATCTGGAAACAAATGTGTAGTCTTTTTGAAGACTATCATAGTTATAGTAATATATATATATATATATATATATATATATATATATATATATATATATATATATCACATGTGTGTGTGTAAGAGAGAGAGAGAGTTCATGTTCTTGAGTTAACATGGACGTTAGTCGTAAAAAAACACGCAGTAGCAGTCAGGACTGGTGTAGACAGCAAGCGAAGCTATGAACATTTGAATAAGAGTTATATAGCAATTATCTACATCCGGGAACCAACGTGCTGCATGCGATTAAAAGCATTATACTTACTACGCTAAATTACATTTAGCATCAAGTGGAAATCTACTAATGTCATTTCAAAAGCAAGGGTTCGGAAAACTACCATTGATCTGCCATTTTTAAACAGAATCTATGTTAATTTTGTATGTAATATCGAACCTTATTGCAATGATATTTTATATATATATATATTCTTTATAATGTCCATGCCTTTTAATGTTACACAGTATATTTCTAATTAGGAAGAAAGAACACATTAATAACAAAGTGGGTAAATGCCATTTATTTCGTGAATACTAATTATCTCTTATACAATCATACATATTTATACATTTTGGGTTTTCAATTGATTATGCCAGTGGTAACAAATCTGACTCGTTTTTACATCTGTTTCTTGTTTTGGCTAGTTGGTGAGTGTGTATGCGTTTATGTTTGTGTGTATACGTGTTTGCATATAAAGGTCATTCTCGCAGTATTGTGAAGTAATGTCTGAGATCTGGTCATTATTATTTTATATAAAACAACAAGCAACTGACCTAAATATTCAAAAGTTTCATCAACATGATATTCTAATCGACTGGCCAAGAATAACAAAATTCAACAACAATCTACTAGTATCCAGTCAAGAACAAACAGGCCCTCGACTAGAATCAACAAACATACAATCGGATTGGCAACAAACTGAAGTGGAAATAACAGAGGCGCATACGGTGACAGAAGTCTCCAAACAATATGAGCGTTTAACACTGCAATCCACACTGGCGCTGTTACCATGTGGAAATTATAAATTTGCGCAACAAGGTGAAACGACCAACTAAACTGGGAAAAATAGCACTCGTACATGTAACAGTGAAAAATTCGCACAAATGGTTTATTCTCAAGCCATCAAAACAATAATGACCAGATCTCAGACATCACTTTACAATACTGCGAGAACGACCTTTACATGCAAACACGCATACACACAAACAAAAACGCATACACACTTACCAACTAGCCAAAACAAGAAATAGAAGTAAAAACGAGTCAGATTTGTTACCACTAGCATAATCAATTGAAAACCCAAAATGTATAAATATATATGATTGTATAAGAGATGATTAGTATTCACGAAATAAATGGCCTTTATCCACTTTGTTATTTGTGTTTTCCTAATTATAAGAATATATATATATATATATATATATATATATATATATATATATATATATATATATATAATTAAAATCCGATGGCAGATTTTTGAGCATATTTTTTGTATAAACTAAACATTGCATGATTTTCCTCTTTATTAGAAACTCGTCAAGAACTGTCCAGAATTTACCGCAGACTGGGCTTGAACCCAGATATAATTAATTCGAATCCACGAATTTTATACATACTACAACCTCTGCCATACACCAAGCGCTATTTTAAGTCATATACCTACTTTCCGATAAGCCTTTCCTTCAGGTGTAATCTATTTGCAAGCTTATGAGACGAGAAGGTATGCAAACAGACAACTTAAGTATAGTGACAGGATTTGTATAATGTATGTTGTCAATTTAAACTAAACACTGTATCAGGTAGACTGAAATGATCATAGGTTGCGCGAGCGGTGAAAAAATTTATTTAAATAAAGGTTGTGATCATGATATAAGCACCAATCCAATGCTTCACCAGAAGGAGGGGCTAACCAAAACATGAGTTAGTATACAATTGCAAATAGTGCGTTGTGTGCAGCAGGGTGGCTCAGTGGTTAGAGCCACAGACCACGAAGTAGATGTAACCAGGTTCGAGCTCTGTCCGAGACAGGTTCTCGACAGTATTTGAAGCTCCAAATATGGACTAAACCGATCTATTGGATGACTGGCATTCTCTTGATTTAAATAATTATATCAAGTAGCAAAGGAAATTCTTCCAGTAGACAGCTTTGACATTATATATATATGGTTGTGCGTATACGATCCCCATGGCATTGTCGAAGGATACGTATTTAAAAGCATAAATACATAAACGGAGATCTCCAACTTATACATAGTGGGTTCCAGAGAAGATTATGCCGATAAGAAAGAACCGGGCCTCTTTACTGAACTATGTTTACCACTAGATTAGCACATATGTACGCCGAGTCAATTGTCTTTTGATTAGTGAGAATATGGTGCTCCGTGATCAAGTGTAAAATAACACCAATAAGAGTACCCGCCTGAGAGATGGCTTGCTTACCACTTCTCTTATTCCAGCCATCTACCAGAACTTCCTCGGTGGCTCGGCTAGTACAATGGGAAATTGGCCTTCTCAAACAGTGACATAACGAGTGCAATTAACGATTAATAACAAGATTCTATGGTGACGAAACATAAAAAATATCCATATACGAATGAACGTCTCGCAAATTTTGCTCGTGATTAATGAATCCTGACAGTATCATCTCCCACGTTTCAGGACTGACTATATATTGAACTTGAAGATCTTGGACGTAGTTCTTAGTGTAACGTGGGATTCCAGTGGTTCGCAAAATGTTCCAAAGGCAGTAGCTTCAAACTATAACGATTGGACATATCAGCAGAAACCCGACCGTCTTGAGTTACCAGAGGATTTAAGTAAACGAAATCCTTGATGACAGGCAATAGGTCCTTCTTTAGCACGATCTTAGGCGAAAGATCAAAGTTGACCATAGCGACCGTTTTTGATACGATGAGTCTTTGAACAAAGTTAATGGTTCTCTAAAGTATCGTCGGCGTATTCAAAGTCGACAAATCGACTACCACTATCACCGATCTCCATTCTGGGGAGTATTGCGGTAACCCAACAATATAATTAAACAGGATTGGAACAATGAAACAGCGCTGGAACCAAGCGCAAAAGGTTCAGAGAATCCATTGCTAGCGCGAATAAATAGCGACGAATCATTATAACAGGCCCCGAGAAACCGAACAACTTTGGCTGGTGCGCCATCATTATGTATTTATAGCCATAAACTTCGAAATGAGACAGAATCGAAAACAGCTGAGTAGTCTAGGAAAAAAACAATTATGGGTCGCTGATGCTTGTGGCGCAACTCAAGAGCGCAATGGTGCTTAAATTCGGTAAACAAACCACATTCTCAATAAAACTCCGCATGGGTTGGTCTAATTCACTTCTCCCTTTCTTTGCAAATCCTTCTGAGGATACTAGACTTGACCAGCTTTGATGCTGTACAAAGCATACTGAAGCCACGGTAATTAGCAGGAGTACTTGTATCCTCTGTTTTATAGATATGTACGACAACAGTAATTTCCCATTGATTTGAGACGGATTCCTCTCACTAGATTGCGATAATGAGTACATGCAAATCCTCCTGATCTTCCGATCCACTGAACATGAAAAGTTGAGAAAAGAGTTCATTAAACGCAGCGGCACTTATGAGACCAAAGTTTTTGTTACTTTAGCAAAAAAATGGAGTTTGATGTTAATCTCGTGACAATATAGAAGGGGTCATTTTATCAGTAATCACACTCTTGGAAGTTGTTGATCAGTTGCACTTCGGAAATTGAAGATAACTGTACTCCATCGATAGAATGACCAACGTTAATACATCGAATTTTGATGTAGAATTCAAATAATTTGTAACGTTTTGACGCAGATGCCAACTTATTAGTAGTATTAAAACGGTAATTTTCTTCATTCGTCGCGTACCTGGCAGAAGACACTCTACAAAGCTAATAAACCAGGGTGGGATATCATTTGTTTTGAAAAGCTTTCTTGTTAGTAGGGAAAGCAAAAAAATCTCAGATTTTAGCACAGGAAGACGAGCTGAGGATTGCTTAAGCTTTTCAGTTGTAACGCTTGACAGGCTAATTCGTCCGCTATTAGTTGTAACTACAGGTGGTCCAGTGGCAGGAGAGGCGACCCTGAAAGCATTCTGCACAATTTTACCCAGTTCAAATATACGGATGACCGCATGAGGCAGAATTTAAATCTGATTCTGGAGGCCAGAAGATAGTGGTCGACACTCATTAAATGAACCAGTAGAACACCCGTGAAACGTTATTGCGTGCTGAGAAGAAGGCATTCTTTGCCTATGTACAGAATTTGGTCTATTTACGGAACGATGACGTCACCATACCATCATCATCATCATCAACATAATCATCATCATACACAGCCATACAAAAGCCAAAAGTGACTAATATTTTACCGCCATATAACCATAAGTCGCTCATGTCGACTGTAATGGAACACTATTTCGCTCATTCCTAGTGAGTATGGTTTGTATTCGGAGTTTTCCTTGTCTTAGATAGTCTTACAATTTAACAATAATTGTTTGCGCGGGTGGTGGTAACAATTCTTTAAATCAAGTTTGCGAGCTTGAAGTAAACACCAATCCCGTTGTATCTAACCAGTCGTCGAACAACATAACAAAACTACCGCCAGCCGCAACGCACTGACGCGTTTCGACCTTCCATGATCATCATCATCTTAGATAGTCTGCCAACCAAGGCTGATGAGAACTATCTGCCCAGATGTCAGTGGCCACAGTTTCCTCCAGCACCCGAAACTTGCCCTTCGTGTCTGGCACAATTTCTCTCATGCATGCAGGCATGCATGAGCGACATCAATACGCATTGCGACAGGATTACGTTTATGGTGCTGGGAAATTGAGTTCACCACAACCACGTTAATGCTAAGTGCAAGATTACAACCTGTTGTATTAATCGTTTCTATTTTTCAGTTAGGATCAATCTTCTAAAACGGCCATTACCCGCAAAGCTTTGGCCTAGTTTGGTGTTAAAATCACCGTAAATAACTAAGATGTTGAAGCGCTGCTCTAGGCCAGGGGCAAAGTTATGAAATATTTTCAAATCATTTTCATTAGTAAAATAACTGAGCATTTTTGTGTACACATTAACGACAGCGAAAACCAGGTTGTCTACGCGGAAAAGAAAATGTCGAATGAGTGTGTAGCTCTCCAGTTAACACCATATCCAGCTGGATCATTCTTGCATTGGAATGGAAGAAAAATCACCTTTCTCCCTTAAACTAGACCAGTATGTGACACATTGTGGAGCTGAAAGAAATTTTTGCCTCCTGAAGACACAGTGCGGAAATCACACTTTAGCAGTTCCGCAACCATAAAAGACAGACGAGCTCGCCAATGAGCAAAATATATTTGGGTAAAGTAGCGCGAGAACCAGCAAATGACTTTGGACGTCCACTGCGCGTATTCTGTTGTGTTATCCATCCGAATAAAAAGGAAGTAATTTGGCCAGTTCCTTGCCTACTACATATTCCTTCAATCGGGACCATTGGACGAGGTAATTTAGGATTTATACGATGGAAAACGAAAGACTATTAAGCATTGACGGACCCTTGATTGGAAGCTTTATGTTAGCAATACCTTAAATTATTCCCTGATGAGTACGTGATGATATTGGTCTTTTCCAGATTCACATAGTCTTCAGCTATGTGGCCTCAATTTCAGGCCCATCTACAGTAGCTTGCTTCCGCTTAATCACCTTGTAAGACTCAGCAGATAAGGCGACTCATTTTATCCTGCGCGACAGCATGTGTTTATATTCAGTTTCAATTTTCATAGTTTTATATGGGGCGTACAAAAACAACAGGTAGCCAATCCAAAATGGGGATGGATGATTTGGATTCAATCGTCCTGCTCCATAAATATGACGAGCATCAACTGTCCGTTGGTTTAATTTCATAGATTCACTTCATTTAGATGGTCCGCTGACTAATGATAACGCGCACCACCTACCAAGAATAACTGGTATTGTTAGAGACGCTAGAAATCGCATTCGTCTCTTATCCGGTTAGAGCAAGCATCCACGCCATCTGCAGACGAGGAGCAGGACATCGGTTGTCAGAAGCTATTTAATATTAGAGCCATTATTGTATTTATATGCAATCAGGGAGAAATGAAAACGAACCACTTCTTAGCAATACTAGGGATATAACGATCTAGCAGATAGATCGCCAATTATAAAACGGGCTCATAAAACAATGTTTAATAATGTTTAAATATAGGTTGCGAGTGCGATATAAATATCAATCTCGTTATGAATACATTTATCAGTATAAACTAAGAATGTATAATGGAATTGGTGTCTATATGAAGCACGCAATTTTGCTTAAAATAATTGCAATAACGACCTACGCAATCCGTGACTGGTTAAGTTTTACAATATCCGTTTACATATTCCACCGAAGAGTAAACATATGCTTGCGCGTTTATTGATTTGTAAAAATAAATTAGTGAGATTTTTGTATTACGATGTCAAACAAAATGATTTTTAGTACTACAATTCAATATAATCTCATGGCGAATATGTTAAAAAGTGCGTTATGATAATTAGTATTGCACGTGTTAATCACATCCAGTGTTGTTAATCTATTAAAATTCGGCATATAGAAACATACATACACACATACACAAATACATACATACACAGACAAAATACACATATACACAATTACACACATATATCCGGGCATACATTCGTATTTACTTACTCGCACACAAACAGACATAAAGACATGAATACATTCAAACTCACATACTTTTATGCTTACATACGTGATTAAACACAAAAACATTCACACATACAAACATTCAATCATGAAGACAAACGTACATAGGGCTACATCGATGTTATAAAAAAAACAATCAATTTATGCTAACAATGTTTTATTAGAAAGCATAGCTCAATGCATCTCTAGCTTAATTAGATAAATTGAATCAGTGATTGAATTCAATGAAGTCTTTCATGAAAAATTAAAAATGTTAATAGGCAGTTAAGTACATGGTAAATAGACCCTGCATTAATTCTAAACTATTTTTTAAGAAACGGTTTGCGCAAAAGGTTGCACCAAAATAAGCGTAACTTTTTATTGTAAAATAGGAATTGATGAATTCAAACAGTTAACATTTTTACAGAGGTCATTTTTGGCATGCATTTTTATACTTTATTCAGACGCACTGCGTGCATTACATCAAATCGAATAATTAAAGATCCTCTTTTATATTGGGGCTGATGCATAAATAAGGGCTTAGCAAAGTGTACGAAAATGCACGCCGAACAAAAAAAACAAGTTGGACATGGCCTAGGGTAGATAAAAGTTAACCTATTTGGATATGAAGATTAAATAGTTAAATTATCTTAATAAATTCGCTTAATCAGCATTAAAAACAATTTTTATCTTTATGCAAAATATGAGAAATGCGGTTCGCACCGATAGTGGCCGCACGTACACTGACCTTGACTGGAGTGCAGACCGTACATATAAGATGCGACCACCCTCACATAAGTTATTAAATTATGCAATCATTGATTTCGCGTGTAATGATAAGACTATGTTAAAATCAGATTTTCATATTTAGCATAAACACAAATACAATATATTTATCGAAGCCACTCTTCTAAGCTACGAAAATATTTCGTGCCCAATTCGCGCCGTAAGTGCGTGACGAACTTTCTTCAATATATATATATATATATATATAATTATGAGTGGTACTACGGAGTCCACTCGCATAGTAATAATAAACTTCATGATTGCATCCAAGCTGGATCATCTCTTGATTGAAATGAGATGAAGCTAGAAAAGTAATAATAGATGAAGAACTGTAAACAAATATTTTCGTCCAAGTTCAAACAAAAGAAGCCGAGAATCATTTGGTATGATGTGTGGCTCATAGCAACACCAGTGCACGAAAAAACGATTTGTATTACAAATTCTTGGTGTCTTTTATAGTAAATGCTGGAAAATACCCAATTACGTTTGCAATACAATTTAGCAATAACTGATTGCGCGGGTGGTGGTAACAATACTTTAAATTCTGTTTGCGAGCTTGAAAGAATTGTTACCACCACACGCGCAATCAATTATTGGTGAATTGTATTGCCTATATATGTATATGTGACGAAAACTGCAAACAGTTAATGTTCGTGACTGCATAGAAATTGTGCAGCCGACATTTCCAGTCAAGTTCAATGTATGCGAGACTGCTAGAAGTGAAAGCCGCATATCTAAATTTGATTTCCATGTATATTCAATGCGGTTTGATCCTCGATTTTCAGTTTGCCGTCGTACCCTGATGATGATCATGGAAGGTCGAAACGCGTCAGTGCGTTGCGGCTGGCTGTACTTTTGTTATGTTGTTCGACGACTGGTTAAATACAATGGGATTGGGGTTTACTTCAAGCTCGCAAACTTGATTTAAAGCATTGTTACCACCACCCGCGCAATCCATTTATTGTTAAATTGTATTGTCTATATATGTATATGTGGCGAAAGCTGCAAACAGTTAATGTTCGTGACTGCATAGAAATTGTGCAGCCGACATTTCCAGTCAAGTTTAATGTATGCGAGACTGCTAGAGGTGAGAGCCGCATATCTAAATTTGATTTACATATATATTCAATGCGGTTTGATCCTCGATAGTCAGTTTGCCGTCGTACTCTGATGATGATCAAGGAAGGTCGAAACACGTCAGTGCGTTGAGGCTGGCGGTAGTTTTGTTATGTTGTTCGATGACTGGTTAAATACAATTGGATTAGTGTTTACTTCAAGCTCGCAAACTTCATTTAAAGAATTGTTACCACCACCCGCGCAATCAGTTATTGTTAAACTAAGCTTCATTTTACAATAATTTATATAAATCCTGGTTTTTTTATTAAACACACACCTAATATTTAATATAGATGTACGCGCATCAGCCATCTTATATTTCATACTCCAGGTTGAACAAAGAAAATATTTTAGTTTAAGATAACGTTGAATTCAGAATGTAGTTAAGTTTTGTCTAAACGTTAATTAGATGAAGTTTAGCGGTTGGTATAATAAAAACATTTTAGACTAAGAAATATGTCAAATGCATGCAGAACCTAGCCTTTCCTTTAATGACTCCATGTATATTCTCATTCATATTGCAGATGAATATACACAGGCAAGTTTTCAGTTTTTTGCGTTACTGCTTCCCCTAAAAATATTACCCACAACATCCAACTCGGTTTTCAGGCAGTCGGCAGTACATATAAGTAGTTACCTGTTATATAATACCCTTACAAAATTTAAAAAGTACACATTGCGCGGAGTTAAAATTTGATAACTCATTGCAGGCCCTAACGCGGCCAGATGTGTTTGTGTAGAGAGCACGTATAATATTTAAAAAAATAATGGGCCTAACAGTGAGTCGAATGCACAATTGAAATTGCAAAAGGCGGCCATTGGGGGACGGGATAGGTTCACCTTTGGCTTTGAACATCATGAGATGTCATCAGAAAGAACTTAGAATGAAGTGGAACATTAGAATCGCTAAGTTGATGACGCATTTAGGTCTTACAAATCTGCGTTAAAACTGAAAATATTCTTGCTAAAGTGACTAAAAAGCATAAAAATACTCGTTTTGCAGATGTAAATAAAGCGAACACCATTCCAGCTTTTCTAATTTGAAAAGCTACACGTACAACTGATGGTAGATTGTACTTTAAAGCAGGTACCGCGAAATATTTACACTATGGTAGTTAATTCTCAGTTTAAAAAAACATTTAGAGAAATTTCCAATAGGACATTTAGTGTTCCTTACTGTTTATCATTTGCATTGAAAATATAAGCAAGGACCTAGTGATGTAATAAAACCGGTTATACAGCAAAGAAGAAATAAGTTTATATTCACATGTGAAAAGGCAAGAAAAGGCGAGAAGAACCACTGCTTAATTCATCTTGCAGCGGACATATTTATGATAAAATTCAACATTAGCCAACCCCTACTAAGCATGAAAGATATTCTACATCCCACGTTAAATAAGTTTGATTTATATAACTTTTATTTAAGCAAGCGCAGGACAAGCCAATCAATAATAAGCAAATTAACTGGTGTTGGTTGAATATTAATAACTGAACATCTGTACGTACATTCATGCATACAAACATGCAAACAAACACACATTAATACATGCATGCATCTTCACAAAATATAAAACATACATGTATACAAACATACATTCGTGCATGTATACACATAAATACACAATAACCTCATGCATACAAACACGATATATACACACTTATTTACAAAAAAATACGTGCATACATACATTCATACATGCATAAATACATACATACATATATACATACACGACTAAGTATAGACACTCACCCATACATACATGCACACATACATATTTACAAGTCCATATTCACAAATATATAAGCACATATATTCATGCATGGATATATAAATACATACATGAATAAGTATGGCTATACATTCATACATGCACACATACATATAAAAATACATGATCACAAATATATGAATGCATACGTACATGCATGCACACATACATATATCATTCATAAATAATTGCATACATTCATGCAAACGTACAAACATAAATGAATGCATAAATATAAACAAATACATGTTCAAAAATATAGAAACAAATACATGCATGTATGCATATATACATACATACATACATGCATAAATAATGGAAACACACATTCATACATTCTACATACATACAAACATGTACACACAAATATATCCATATATACATACATAAACGCATACATATATAAATATATGCATACATACAAAAATGCATAAATACATGCATACAAACATACAACATATAAACATGCACACATGTATACATAAATGCATAAATTCAAACACGAATAAGTATAGCCATGATAATCGCATGCGATCCGATATTACATACATACACTAAGTACTTACATACATATATACATACATACATATATACGATATCCTACATACGGATATCTTTTTCAATGGAAAGCTCATCACAATAAGTTGACAATCAATATGTCAAGTGGAAATATTAGTTTAAACTGCCACATTTATACTTGTTGTTAGATCTCTTATGCATAAAATGCTAGGAAAGTGTCTGTCAAATTTGTTTGTGTATATGTCTGCAAGCGTACGCCATTTCTGTTTGTATGTATTCTCGTTTGGTTTTGATTGAGGAGTAATCATCCCAGTGAAATGACAGCGATTTAGCAACATCTGACTAATCACTAGATAAGCGTATGCCACCTCTGTGTGTTTGTGTTTGTGTGTGTGTGAGTGTTTGCTTAAGACTGAGAAATAATCTGTTACATGTAATTAACGGCACGTGTAACAGAAATTCACATAAAACTAAAATGATAACTGTCATTTCCTAAATGCACACATCAGACCTATTTTTACACGTACTATCCTAAATGAAGTAATTACGAGTGGCATCCCGGAGAGAAGGGGGCGAGATACTGTGAATAAAGTAAATAATTTAGAGTTAGCAAAACGGAAAAGTATTCTATTAAGGTGGATAGTTAAAATAAAGATTAAAAGGGGGTCGTAAAAGAAGTTGAAAATTGTTTGATAAAGAAAGATGCAAATAAATGTTTGTTAAAAGATGCTACACTAACAACAGAACGTAAGATAAAAGATGAAATAATATAACAAGTAATCAAGGATGAAATAATAAGTTAATCAAAAATTAATTGGGCGATATTGAATTACACACTTCCACCTCTATAAGTTAATATCAGTCCAGTGTTCTTATTCTTTTACTTGAGCGAGTTTCTGATTCTGATTCTGATTCGTGCAATCTTCGTTTTCTACCATTATTTAGTGCTGTATTCCAAATAGGACCTAGTGATTTTTCTACGGCTGTTTCATTCATTATGTCATTTCTCGATTTAATTTCGATGGATTCTCTAATCAGTCTAGTCGACCTGTTACGGCTACAGATTGATATACGTCTGCACCCATCCCAATTAATGGTGGCATACGCTTATCTAGTGATTAGTCAGATGTTGCTAAATCGCTGTCATTTCACTGGGATGAGTGGTACACACGTGCAAGGTTGATTACCCTCAATCAAACCAAACGAGAATACATACAAACAGAAATGGCGTACGCTTGCAGACATATACACAAACAAATTTGACAGACACTTTCCTAGCATTTTATGCATAAGAGATCTAACAACAAGTATAAATGTGGCAGTTTAAACTAATATTTCCACTTGACATATTGATTGTCAACTTATTGTGATGAGCTTTCCATTGAAAAAGATTTCCCGTATCTGAAATCGAAAATTTTGGAACAAAAAACCAGAAAGACAGCGGGATGCAAAACAACCGGATCGCAACCCGATAACTGTGTAAATGCACACATGTATACATAAAAATGCACAAATTCAAACACGAATAAGTATAGCTATATAACCATGCATATATATATATATATATATATATATATATATATATATATATATATATATATATATAGATATACCTATCTACATACATACATGAATACATGCATACATTGAATGCGTGAATACATATATTCATATATAGATACATGCATACAAGCGTACATACACATATGAATTAGTATATTTACACAAATAAATGCACACATATTTCTATACAAACACATGTTCACAAATATACAACCATATACATACATACATGCATACATACATTCAAACATGCATAATAGCGTAACGATTTCCTTTTTATTCATTTACTAACATACTCATTTACCTACGTGAAACATTGCTTACTTAATATACATTAGTTGTTTAAAAACACTTTTAATTAATTGAATTACAGTAGCTCTATGTACTCTTCTACATTTACCTTAGTAATTTCGCATTATAAAAGTCATACTCGATTACAATTTATTATTTAAAATTAGTCTTACTGTATGACACAACTTATCCGTGATATCTTTCTCGCACCTGCTTTTTTCTAGTACTAACCCATAACTCATTAGTCAAAACCCATGTTGAAGTATGCTTGTTATGGCATCTAACAATTTCTTCATCAGGAATAGCCTTTAGATGATTGTTGTTGATAGGAAAATACATCATTATCATCATCATGTACAGCTATACAAAAACCAATAGTAAATAATGTTTCACTGCCATATAACCATAAGAAGCGAAACAAAATAATAATAATTCTTTTATATATAACGACGAAAATAATAATTAAGTTACACAAATAATTAATCAGGTTTACGAGAGAATTTACCTAGTTACTATGAGTATATTCATCTAGATAACTCACAGAATTGGGGCAAACTAAACCTATACACGACACCATTATGGCAACATCAGCAATACACGAAGACACAACAGATCGCATACCTGATTCCCTAATACTTTGATAAAGTGTAAGGCCACGACGAAGTGGGGCGATTGGAGTCGTCGAGTAGTTTGAAGAACCACCGGCTAATAGGCTTGCTTTTTTCAAAATACTAGCTGAGTCGCCTGAGCCACGAGATCTACTGGCTCCATTACCCGTATGGATGGTTTTACTGAATAAAGCTATCAAAAGATAATATTGACGAATGTTAAACCAATGAAAATTTTTTTTACATTAAGTGCATGATGTTAGCAAGACAACATACAGCAACAGGGCAGAAAACAAGGAATAGATGAGCAATGTACAGTCAAATTTGCACGAAATTACAAATACATGCGTACATATACATACAGGTAAAAACATAAGGAGAACAATAACATTACCTTTAGAGAAAATGTTTTTTTAAATGTGTGCCTAATAGCATGTATAACATAGTTACAGTTTGCAAATTTGCATTAATCACAAATGGACTACTTTGACCAATCATACTAGATCGCAAATCTACTGTGATTTTACCAACTGATGAGTTTCAACTTTTCTGGATAACTGACGTTGAACTTCTGAAAACCTACACACCGAGACAAAACCAAAATTCATTAAATCAAGTATGTAGCCATTATTTTCACTCAGGTACAACGAATGTAAGAATTCTAAGGGCGAGAGCCGTAACTGTTTATATTCAATGTATATGAATTGCGGTTTGATTCCTCTTATTCAGTTTTGGTTCTACATTACTGATGACCAGGGAAGGTCGAAATGCATCAGTGCGGTAGTTTTGAAATGTTGTTCTACTGACTAAAGAAAATGAGTATGATGCTTAACTGATGTTTGAAAACGTGATGCTATGAACCTACGCTATCCGTTTTGCAAAGACCAGATTGATCCCCATTTCCAAGTACGCATCGAGTTCGTGCTCGTGGTGGCTAGGTGCCGATTTGTCCCTTTCCCCAAAGGCTTCAACATCCTCCATACTAACAACTGGAAATGAGGCGCGCGTACACGCATAAATTCACTTATACGGTAGGCATGGCGGATCTAGAAACATATAAGTTCATGCAGAACTAGAATTAGCTAAAGGCGCTATTCCATTGACGCCTGAATTTCGTGTTTACTGGTTGCTCAACAGCAGGAGCCGACACTGCGCCTAAAAGCCTCTACATAGGATGGATGTCCATTGAAAGGGAACAGCCGTTCACTGAAAAAGTCGATGTTAAACACTTTTTTCATTCACAGATGTGGATATGTTAAGTCTATTCCATTAATCACGAAGTTAATACCATTTATAGCGCCCGCACATATTATGTTCATAAAGTGCGTACTATTTGGCGTCCTGCTGTTAACGACTGAGTGATGTGGACTCTGATATTTTTTTAATATGAACACATCTAGGAAATAATATTGTCATTTCAGCTCGAAGTAGTTGATGATGTAGTGCCGACTTATACTGATGAACAGCAACATGACTGGCGCAGATTATTGGTTAACGGCTTTTGAAGTAAATGTAGCCCGGTTTGAGCCCCAGCTGTGGCAGTTCTGGAAGTTACATGATGAGCTCAATATAAGTTTGAAACCGGCCTACTTAATGAACTACCTTCTCTATCTAATGCACTGTTT
Source organism: Eudiplozoon nipponicum (assembly GCA_029291075.1). Taxonomy (NCBI): domain Eukaryota; kingdom Metazoa; phylum Platyhelminthes; class Monogenea; order Mazocraeidea; family Diplozoidae; genus Eudiplozoon; species Eudiplozoon nipponicum. The sequence goes on along the minus strand of JAQBSW010002539.1, from coordinate 10,164 downwards.
AGTTTATTCTAATGACACACATCTAGGCATAAAAACATTAATTTCATATACATATATATATATATATATATATATATATATATATATATTACCTGACACTGTTCCGCTATATGATGCTCCTCCACCTGATGTAGAATTGGAGCTGTGAGGTGAAGACGCCACTGTTGCACCTGTCGTTCCATGGACTCCAGAAAACCAAGCTGATTGCGAACCATTAGACGGAAATAAATCACCACCATTCTCAGCTGAAACAATAGACGAAGGTGTTGATTGTGTGGCTGCTGGCGGAGCAATTAAATGAGCTGATTCCAGTTGAGAGACACAACGAAGTACATGCAACCATGACGTACCCAAGTAGTTACCATCTGTTTGAGCAAGTACTACTAGCATACGGATAGTGTCAATGTTTTTTGGTTTCATGCTTTCAGCTGAGACAATTACGACGGAATTACCGCCTGTGTGGAACTGATTCGTACTTGATATGGAATGTGCTCCACTGGAGCCTAGCGATATGGAAGGAGAATGGTGGTTCTGATCAGTTGGAACAAATTGAAAAGTCACAAAAAATTGCAATCATAAGTTAAGATTTAGACAAGCCCAAAGAAAATGATAACGTCTCGCTAGGCCGAAAACCATCAATGGCACAAATATTTTGGAAAATGTGACGCTTATACAATTGCTTCTTATTAATTATATCAAAGCTTTTATATTTTCAGGTCCGCAGTCAGAAGTATGCCAACTTTTATCCGCATAATCTTTTGTTCATCGACATTCTCCTCCCTACTACCACCACTATCATCACTGTGGCAATAGCCACCTTTAAGACAAATAATGAGCAAAAGGTCTTATCTAGGGCAGACATTATTTCAACAGAAATTCCTCGCAGAAGCGCCCGGATAAGAAGTAAGCAGGCAGCACAATGAGAAAAGCAGACGTTGAGCTGATGTGAACATATATTAATTAATGTCTAAATTTGTTTTATTAAATAGATTCTTGTTGTGCGTGCAAAATTCTATATATAATTGAGTAAAAATAAAGCATTTATGGCACAATTAAATATGTCTTCTGATGGGGTCGAAACGTTGATTCAGGCACTGGCGTCTCAAATGAAGAATTTAACGGACGAGTTAGGCATAATTAAGGCTCGTCTAGACGATACGTTAATAATAAACACTGACGACATACAAATTCGTGGAACATCAAACATAGGTGGACACAACAATGGCGACCGCACCGAAGAGGAATCAGGAGTTAATATGCCAGCGTTTTCAGCCGAATCGACGAGTTATTTCAGACCGTCATCAGAAGTTTAAGCCGATGTTGGCACCACTAGATGTGGAAAGGCCACAGTTGTGGTTCGAAAAATTTGAAGCATCAGTGCGAGCCCAAGGATTTACATTGGAAGCATCTATTGTGCGTGTAGCTGTACAGGAATTAGTGGACCGGACAGTAGCTGTCCAATTTGAATTGCCAGTTGACCTCACATATGAAGAATACAAAAGACGCGTGTTGGATCATTTCCGGGCCAGGCCCCAAGAAGTGTTCTCAGAATTATACAGCCTGACACCATTAAAGGGTGAGATGCCCATGGATACCATGTCACGTATCAAGCGGTGGTTCTCGAATCTTACCGAGTCTTTACCAGGCTTGCAACCACATGAGGCCATCATGTTCATGCTGCTGGATCCTACTAGATACGGAGAAATATCCAGCAGCCCAGGAGGCCTTGATGAGAGACTTCAGGCTCTTCAAAGCTCGGCCATAATGACAAATAAGATGGCAGCGGCATCTCCACGCATTGGTACAGTTACAACATCTGACAGGAGCGACATACCGTATTGGAATTCTTCGCGTCATAATAAGCAGTTCCGCGACAGAAGGCAACAGCCAGTGGCTTGGAAGCAAAGTCAGTATATAAGGACTCCGGCTCCGACGAATACGGCGTATAAGCGGCAACAAAACCTATGTACTGCCCCTCGGGAACGACCAGTGCAGTGGGGTAACAGGGTGAACAATCTCACAAATAATGGAGGCAGAGAACAAGGCACAAAAATTAATCCTTTGGTGGCTCCGACGGGTAGATCGAAGGAAGACCAGCAGAACAAACCAAAAAGTGGTCCGAACCAGATGGCTTGTGAAGAAAAGGAAGTGTGGGAAACACTGCCAAATGTAAGAATTTTCATTAAAGTTAAATTTTTAGAACTCTTCAACGGACAGCCAGTAATAATGCAATTGGATACTGGAGTTGATGTGTCGGTACTACCATTGACTTGGCCATTGAACAATGTAAAACCTACGAAAGCAAGTTTATGTCAGGCATCGGGCGCATCGATGTTGGTTGAGGGCGAGTGGGACACGAAGTTGTTAATAAATGAAAATGTCTATCATATGTCTTTTGTTGTTTCGAATACGCAGACGCCCTTATTGGGACTTGATTTCATTAGAAAATGGGTTAAGACGATAGACTGTCAAAATAAACGGGTATACCTATCGCGGCCTGAAGGAATAAGATCAATAAAGTCTATAGGTAACCATAAGATTCAAGAGGAGACCAGTTGTCTGCCTGAGTGGTGGAAGAATCTTCAAAACCAATATAACAGTATATTCCAACTGCCTGATTGTAGCGAGCGTCCAGGGCAGACGGTCGACCAGTTTAAGTTATGGTTAGAACTAAATGATGGTTACGAACCACCAAAAGTATATGGTGCCCTCCCAAGAAATTAGAAGCAGCGACTCGAGCAACCCAAGAAATGATAGAAGCCGGCGTTCTTGAACCGTCAACATCTGTTTTTCGTGCACCGATGGTTTATGTTACGAAAAAGGATGGTTCGCTCCGACCAGCGGCTGATTTTAGGCAATTGAACTCAGTAACTAAACGGGACCCGTATCCCATGCCGGCTCTGCGTGATCTGTTCTTACAGCTAGCGGGAGGCAAATGGTTCGCCGTGTTTGATCTTAAACAGGGATTTTGGCAAATAGGCGTGCGGTCCGAAGACCGATGGAAGTTAGCGGTACAAGTACCCAAGGTCATTTCCAATTCACTCGGGTACCATTTGGCCTTAAAAACGCACCGAAAGTGTTCCAAAGAATGATGGACTCGTTCGTGTCTGACTTAACTTGTACAACAGCTTACGTAGACGATGTTATTATATGGGCCACTACTGAACACGAATTATGTGTGAGGCGGCAGAAGATGTTGGCCAAAGCAGTAGAATGGCGATTACATTTTAATCCAGAAAAGGTACAGATAGGTCAAGAAGTGCGGTTCTTGGGACATTTAGTCTCAGCGGACGGATGCATGCCGTTAGATTCTAATGTACAACCGATCAAGGATTATCCGGTGCCTACTACTAGAAAACAATTGCGCCGATTTATTGGTATGGTGAATTTCTATAGACTATACTTCGCAGGGATGGCGGTTACACAACAGCCCTTATCTCAGTTAACTAGTGCCAAGATACCATTTCGTTGGACGGAGGAGGCTCAACAAGCGTTTGTACTATGCAAGCAGAAATTAATAGAGGCAACTATTTTGACTTTCCCAGTAGGTAATATGTCAATTGTTACAGACGCATCAGATATTGGAATAGGAGCGGTGTTACAAGCTGACGGACGTCCTGCGCAATATATAAGTCGCACACTTACTAAGGCGGAACAGAACAATACCGTCACAGAGAAGGAATTACTTGCCGTACAATGGGCGCTACGGAAGTTTAGATATTTTGTCATAGGGGGACACGTGGACGTCCTTACCGACCACAAAGCGCTAGTGCATTGGAGATCACTAGGTATTGAGAAGAAACGAGTACATCGAGCCATTGAAGAACTAGAAGAGTACGATATATCAATTCATCATAGAGCAGGAATCGAGAATGCGGCGGCCGATGCGCTCAGCAGAATTTCCGCTGTTCGGGTTTCGCCGCTTACAAAGGTCTCTGAAGAATAGGGAAGAGATGCTACATGTCAGGAAATAGTCAATCAGTTAAAAAACGGCACAGTGGTGTCTGCACCATATAAAACGTTGAGTCTACAGAACGGCCTGTTGGTGCGGAAAGAAGGACAAATAGTGCAATGGTTTGTGCCAGAATCTATAAGAACAGAATTAATGGCCTTTTGGCATGAAACGTTGGGACATCCCGGCGCTGGGCGGCTCATTGAGACATTGCAGTCACGATTATATTGGCCTGGTATGTCCAAAGAAATTCGTAGCTATTGTCAACAGTGCACTACATGCCAACGTTGTAAACAACAAAAACGAAAAAAAGTCACTCCGATTGCTTTCAATGCCAGTGCATGGAACGAGTTTCTGCATATCGACCTGGTAGGTCCATGGCCGGTAGCTCGCGGCGGGATGTCCTATGTGTTTTCCATGGTCGATAAGTTTACCCGGTGGATCGAGTTTGTACCACTGAAGAAGATCACAACAGAAAAGATTATAACGTGCTTAGAAGAGCGATGGCTCAGTCGATTTTGTGCACCACAAGTTATTGTTACCAATCAAGGCGCACTGTTTGAGTCGAAAGAATTTAATCAGTTGTGCAAAGACCTTGAAATAAAGCATTCCCGCACAGCCACTCATCACACGCAAACCAATGCGACAGCTGAGCGCGCACATAGGACGATGAAAGAGGTACTGCGATATTGGTGTCACGAGAGCCCGGGAACGTGGAGAGACAAATAACATTTGGTCGAGCGGGCCATGCGCTTTACAGTCTCAATAGCTACAGGATTCGCTCTAACGACCATGGTCTATGGAGGACACATAAGACTGCCAGGTGAACCTGTAATCCAAGGATCCCATGAGCGCAGCATCATAGCGGATATTCAGGAACGACTAAAACAGTTAACTGAATATGTAGGCGCCACACAGCGACAAGGCTATGCAAGGCAACCGACACGCACTCGCCTAAAGGTCGGCGACTATGTAATGGTAGCGAAGGTCGAGCCCATGGCACTGCAGGCTGTTAATGATGGGCCGTATCGCGTGGAGAGGGTGGACGCAGAGCACAATACTGTTTTTGTTAGCCTGCCCGATGGACCACGAGCTGTGGCACTGGATCGTTTAAGCAGAGTGCGAAAGCCGATGCCTGAGGGGGGGGAAGATGTGGCAATAGCCACCTTTAAGACAAATAATGAGCAAAAGGTCTTATCTAGGGCAGATATTATTTCAAAAGAAATTCCTCGCAGAAGCGCCCTGATAAGAAGTAAGCAGGCAGCACAATGAGAAAAGCAGACGTTGAGCTGATGTGAACATATATTAATTAATGTGTAAATTTGTTTTATTAAATAGATTGTTGTTGTGCGTGCAAAATTCTATATATAATTGAGTAAAAATAAAGCATTTATGGCACAATTAAATATGTCTTCTGATGGGGTCGAAACGTTGATTCAGGCACTGGCGTCTCAAATGAAGAATTTAACGGACGAGTTAGGCATAATTAAGGCTCGTCTAGACGACACGTTAATAATAAACACTAACGACATACAAATTCGTGGAACATCAAACATAGGTGGACACAACAATCACCATCCAAAGTAGCATTACATCAATATTTAAAGTTATACTACTTATAGCCCCTTGTAGGCTTTAAAGAATAAAAGGTGTCCCCTTTCTGGTGGACGCCGGGGCTGTTCAGAGCCACCACACCTTACTTGATACCATTTTGTAACGAATTAAAAATCTGATTGATTAGTAAATATTCAAAGTTCAAAACTAATAATAGAACAAGTTTTCTTCAATATCGTTTATGTTATATAATAATGATTTTAGTTGAAGACTCTGAGGTTAAATTACTGGCAAAATGAATAGACATATTATTAATGTAACAAAAATTCAAGAAAAGAAAATCCAGTATAGCAAAATATGCTGTATAAACTGCGATGTAGGTCTCACGCTCAAATGGTTTCAGAAGAATCTAAGCCAACAAGGTACAATACACTAGACTCTGCATGAAAGTAGATTCAAACAGAGTTTTGCATATTCAACTTATTCTTGGTTAGTTATGCTATCGTTTGGCGTGATCAAATGACACATCTTGCCTACAATACCGTCCGCTATAAGATTGTTAGTTAACCCTTACTGAAAAAAAATCGTTAACCTGACTAGAAGCATGTTCAATTGGCTATCAAGCACAACCGCGTTTCTTCAATGAAGTCGATGATGAAGGCATATAGAAGAGTGCTCGGATAAAATTGGTCAGTTCGTAAAATAAGATTTTGATAAATACACCATAACGCTTATCTGCCAATGATCTAAGCCATGCCACAATAATACATCGATGCAGAAGAAGTTTATTCGATCATCTTTCAGATTTTTGCAACATGAAGAAGGATCGATATTCTATTTGTCTTGAAGACCTCGTATGTGATACTTGGAAAGTGAGCCTGAACCGATCAAACTAGTTTGAAACGTTAATTCAGAGGACGGCGTATCTGTGTGGCAGTTATTTGACAATTCTTCAACTATGCTTCAGGATTACTTCTTCAAATAAAATAATTTCCAAAATGAGATTAACTTAAAGAAACGAGACCTTTGAGCAGGACCGCTCGAAAACCAATAAAAGTGGCGAAAGCCTCCATTATGCGTATGTGGGCGAGAATATTTCCACTATATATAAGATATGCAACTAAGACTTTGAAATTCTTATGTTTAAAACTAGCAGCTACCTTGTCGGACAATTCTTTTCCATGACCTGTTACACATATTAGTAAAATAATTCATTTAATGTACAAAAGAGAACCACCTGAAAGCTTACACATGATCTTACAATCTTGAAACGTCTAGCGACTGTTTAATTGTTAATACAAATTTAACCAGTCCTTTTCTCCTTTTTGCGACAGACGATTTCATACGATGGAAACATTGTTACTAATATTATCTAGATCCATGCCTGATATCAGTCGGTCCTGCGTAAGTTGAAAGCACAGACAAACCGTTGAAAGCAATACCCGCGTAGATCTTCCTGAAACAGCTTCACCACATATAACGCTGGTATAGAAACTAAAGCTTTTACACCATGCGCAACTTCAGTGACGCATGCATGACAAAACCAAATTATTGACCGTTTTATACCCGATCGCAGAGATTCCGACTAATATTCAAGAGCATCAAATAAGAACGAAACCGTCCCTGTAGATTAATTATAATTGCTACCCTACGCATTACATAATTTATACCAGAGATCTACATTTTCCAGTCCTGGTAGATATACTTGTTATTACTCATAACATAAACATACTACACTCCTTAGGGGGAAAACAATAACCGAAAAATATTGATGGAAAAGTGAACACCGGAAATAGAATAATATAGCTACTAATAATGAGGACGGGGCTTTAATGTATGTGTGATAGTTTGCGTGACATTATGAATCATTGGGTTATAGTACACGTGCGTGAACGACCATGAACGACTTATGGTTATATGGCAGTGAAACATTTGTCACTTTTTGCTTTTGTATGGCTGTGCATGATGATGATGATGTTGATGAGTATACGTGCGTACGTGCCGTTTTTTTATAACAATACGATCAACGACGATGATTATTTATTATGATATTATACGTTCCGTTCACGCTGTCTTTGATTAATCCTTCTGGTCATATTTGAACTAATTTGTTACTAGGTGCGCAAAACCTCATACACAGTTGCATATATACTAGTTCCGTGAAACAAACTGTAGCTGATCGTTGTATGTTTAATTAAATGATGACATGATATTAGTCAAAGCCAGTGTGTATGGATTTGCTGGAATAGCAGATGTTCAAAAGTAACTGTAATTTTCAATTTTAGCGAAATTTACCATTTAAAAAAAAATTGATTGCGTTGGTACCATACACCGACTGGGCAAAAGTAAAGTTGAAACCATTTACAGGCACGTTATGTATTATATGTAGTGAGGTGGCTTTGAAGTTGCATTGTCGAAGACCTTATATTAAGTTAGCTTCACTACAGCAAGTTTACACATTCGTATAGAAGATTGTACCGTCCAATTATCCCACATTCTTCACCAAAATATATAGTGGGTAATGAGCGTAATACCGGCTACTACTTATGAGACACCAGTAGGCACATAACGAATTTGCACATGAGAATATACGTTCCGTTCGTGCTGCCTATGGTTAAACCTTCTGGTTATAATTGAACTTATTTGTTACTAGGTGCGCAACACCTAATACACAATTGCATATATATTAGTTCTCTGCCACAAACAGTATCTAGCGAGGAGTCTTATATATATTGTCTTAACGCACACCCCCCCCCCCAACTGGGAATGATGGTCTAGTAATATGGTACACTTCTTTCACCTGTACATTAAAAAAATAACTATATAGTAGTGTAGCATCAGCTTAATACACATGTAGTGCTGCATATGATTAATATAACAATAATGGATTACCAAAATAATATATTGACAAATAATAACGAATAATTAACAAGAGACACAGAGAAAAATTTTATCTTAATTTATACAAGTAAATGAATTAAAACAGAGTAAAAGCGTTTCATGTATTCGGTTTTCAAATTCTGTATTGCTTTTTTAAATGATAACTTTATATGCAATATGCTAGTGTAGGAGATGTAGATATAGCTGAAGTGTGAGTAAGACATTTGACGTTTTCGGAAAGGGAACAATAAACTACATTCCTATAAAAACGCTTATTTAACTAGACAGATTCTCATTTGGCGAATCCGATAATTGAGTCTATACTGACCCCTATATCTAAAATATAGAGAAAAAACGGTAGATGCATAAAGCAAAATATATAAAATCTGACCTGCGCCGAAATTGATCCGGCATCAGATCGCGGTCGTCGTTGAGCACTTGTGCCATCCGAAGCAAACGAAGAAGCGCTAGCAATGCTACCTGATCCTGAACCCCCAGTTGCAGAAATACTTGATTGGGTCATTCCGAATCCAATAGAGTTGTGGTCATTATGTACAGATGAATGCGTCTGGTTGCGAATACAACTCGTGGATGCCGTCAAAAGAAGAGTGAAACGGGCCAAAGAGCTAACGTAGGCATCTCGCTCCAACTCCATTCGGAAAATACAAGCTATGCGAATGGCCAAACGAAGACCTTCTAGGCAGAGGTGTGGAATTTCAACGTCGTCAGAGCTCTAGGCGAAACCGAAAAGCAAAAAAGCCAAATATCGATCACAGGAAAAGCAAGCTAGTAATAAATTAAAATGATTCTTATTTATAAAAAAAATTAGCTAGACGAAATATTTATGTTAATAAATGCACCAGTCCCATTATATACTGACAAATGTATGTATATAATGAAACTGGTATTCATATCATAATCACAACCTTGGTTTAAATAATTGTTATCGCAGCCCCGCGCAACCAATTTTCGTTTAACATTCATTTTAAGCTTGCCGACTAGAAATACATAGATACAATTTCTAACCAGTCTTACAACAAAGAAACTACTATTTCAAACTCCCGTGCTGATTTGTTTTGGTAATAAAATTAGCACGATGGCAAGCTAACTCAAAGGGATCGAATGGCAATAATTTGAAATGCCAAAAAGTTGCTTTCACATCCTGTACTGGACTCGAATGTTGGCTGTACACATTCAATGTAGTAACGACAATTATATATATATAAATATATCAGATAAAAGGAACTGTAATCCATGGAATAACATATATTAATAAAAAATATTTCTACCAGTATCTACAGCAAACAATCTGGATCCGTTATTGATAATTTCGATTATCCGATCATAGCTGTATATTTTTCGTAGCCAGGCCCATCTTAGCTATGCCTGTCTCGCTATTATGTATTGTAGACTGTTTCATTTTCGTAAATCCATGTGACATATCATCGTCATCATCTTTAATGTCCCGCAGTTACTGAGTGTGTCGTATTTTGATCCACGTCTGCTAATTTTGAAGGCTTGCTTGTTTCTGCTCCAGTCCAACTTGCAATGTTTATGAATTATTATTTGCATGTTTAAGCAAAATTTACTAATTGCAATAGATTCAAAAGACAAATGCCTTTTATCAGATTTTTCCTTGTATAGCACCGAAAAATTATTACATCTGACGTGACCTGTGAGTAGTATATGTTCACAAGTCGCTAATTTTGTGCAGAAGCTGTTTTTCTTTTCTATATTTTTAGGGGAGATGTTGATTTATTCTTATTTAGAGACTTTCG
>JAQBSW010002538.1:0-101330 GCA_029291075.1 Eudiplozoon nipponicum | reverse complement strand
GTCTGTGCGCGGGTATGTGCAGACGTTTCCGAGGCAATAACGTGTGTAGTGGCCTTCATTGAAAGTGCTTGAATTTCTCAAAATCTAGCTGTTTATTAATTCCTTACTGGCTGTGAGTTCGACGAACCGGGGCACCATAATGTAGGGGTACTTTTCGCTGTTGCTTTCTCGTTCCTGATTTTGTACCCCTACTACATATCAATGGTGGCTATTATTACTACCCGATGCGTCTCAATCAGTCTCTGATCCTTTTCGGATGGTTGATATGAGAAGGCCGAAGAAAGGTTTCATGTCTATATTACACACAATGTAGCACATAAATATAATTCACTGTTAATCTGATTGAAGGAGTTGGATGGCAATAATACAGATTTTTTAATGTAAAATTATATCTTAAACACTATTCTCAGTTAGTCAAATTGAATATATGTTAGTCAGCTGTAAAAATAGATTTTTATGCAAAAATAAGTCTTAAACACCATTCACAGTGAGAATAGTCAAACGATTAAAAGTACATGACAATATGAACATAGTAAGATGATTTATGTTTATAGAGGAAAATGTTTTACACACAAACAGTTATTCTTACACAAATGTCTGGATTGAATTGTATTTTTATCATCGATTTAAAACATATGAAGATATGTAAAAAGTCATCGTTAAAAGCAATCACTAAAAAAAGAATGTAAATCGTTTAAGGACTTCAATGACACAACTCACAACTGATTAGTACACTGCTTGTAGCGATTCTATCTCAGTTCATGACATTAATACATTGTTCTCTGAAGTTCGGATAGTCCAAATTTGCCAACTAAGCAAAATAAGTTTATAACGACACAATAGTCCACCGCGTGATCCTCGCGGATCGCGCGCGGTTCTGTCTAATTTATAAAAACACTATTAATTACAAATAAAATTGCAGTTCAATAAATATCGATTGAAACTGCTTGAGACTAAAAGAGATTGTTCCTAAAATCACAGCTAAGAGAAATATTGTTTAAGGACAGAGTTAGAATATTTGACCTTAAAGAGCACAGCGTTTGTAAAAATTGACCTTCGTTGGGTTGTAACACGGAGCCGCGTGTTACAATATAATTAGAGTGCTGCTACCGGAACTGAGCATATCTATCTGGATTTGCCAAATAAAATGACGTTAGTATTAAATCTTAAATTAAATTGAGGTAGATGCCGGTCTCAATTTCGTAGATATTGAGGGTGAGAACGAGAAAATTTCAGATGCCCGTCTTATTTGTTCACCATAAAATTTTATTCTGTTAATCTCTATGGTCCACTCTAAACCAATATGACATAAAGAATATATTTCTGCTCTGACGTGTAAGAGCTTGGAGTCACAATGACGCTTACTTAATATTAGGTAAAGAGCACTTACGCTGAGATGGCTGCTAAAAAGGCTCCTGTATTGCTAATAGCAAACACTCATATGTCCACCTGACCGACAACAAGTACAATATTTTTTTAGTTTGGCAACAAACGCCAGCTGGCCCAACAGTTGAAAATATCAATATACAAATTGAAAACAGGATTATGTAAATTGAGTGAAAAAGTGACTGACAATAGTTTATAAATAGATAAATCAAAGGAGCTGGTTCAAGAAGAATAAACTTAATACATTCTGCTGGTTTTAGCAGAGCTCCTTGTTTTAATCGAAAAGAAGTTAGCATTGAATAAAATAAGATCAACTAGAATAAATTCTTGAAAATGGCGGAATCTTGTTTCTTAGTAGAATTCAAAACTTCGCTTTATTAGAACATGCGCGTATCATTTGTGTATCAATCCAGGCGATAACCACGCAGAGTAACAAACATCAAACAGGGATTTAAAATCAATTTGGTGATATTCCACTGAAAAAGCTGAAATAGACAAAAGCACCAGTACAATTTGAAATGATTACCAAACAGATATTCATGAGCGTGTGGCGCAAAGAAGATCCGATATAATATTCGAGAATTTTTGGCAGCACTTCAAAAAACCACAAGTGTATCGCATGAAGATCAAATATATTACGAGAGTGAAAGAAGAGATTTTGCTTTCAGTCGGTTCTATCTCTGAGGAATTTAGTAAACAAATGCAGATGAACAGCCTTCTAGAATTCATCGCATTGTAAATGTTTTATCTTTACTGTTATTTTGTTTAAAACGCTTTTGGTCATGATAAGAGAATAGACATTTAAAAATATATATTAGGGATTAGGTTGGACTGGATTGAAGACATAAAATTACGTGTGACATAATTGCTGTAGTGGTGAGGAAAATTAGACCACGAAATTCTCATATAAATCTTGTACAGATAGATTCTTACTATTTTCACGACTAAACAATAAATGTAGGAGATTTGAAAGTAGGACGCGCTCTCGATAATTTTGCCAAATAGGGAAAACACGTTTCAGAAAGCGAGAGGCAATTTTATCTAGAGAAAATTAGAACGTCAGCGCGTTGGAGCAATAAAACTATACTACCGCAAAATCTGGGAAGCAGGGCGTATCCTTTGAATCGTGTAAGCAATTCTTTGTCTTGAAACATATAAACAAGCCTATTTGAAAAGCTTAGGTGTGACTTGGTTAAAGTGCTGTTAGAATTCTAGCGAATTGGAAAATATGATACCTAAGTTTTGACGGTTTCATACCTAAGGAGAGGTAAGTAGACGTCAAACGATTGATAAAGTCGGGGCTAAGCTTCATTAAGCATGTTTTATCTATGTTAAAAACAACAGCCAAACGATTGGTGATAATATAGAGCCAGGGGTGCCAGGGCTGTTAAAAAAGTACTTCTATGTCATCTACATATTTAACAAGTTTGAGTTTAAAATCCTTAATCCGAATCTGTTGAAGAGCTTCAATGAAAATTAAGGGGCAAATAACTGATTCCTGCAGAACATTATAACGGATAGTTACAGATTTTTGGGTAAGATTTGTCGATTCTCCTACAGACATTGATCAGTTTAAAAGATGCCTTAAAAATAACAAGATAGGGGATAAAATAGATTTGTCCTTGCGAGTTGCAGTAATAGCAAATATTTAGGACGCTAACTTGTTTAATGTCGCAAAAATCCCTTTGACACAATCCCGTGCTTATCGTCCGAAATTTAAAAACTAGTTCTTGATATAATGAAAGGGGATATTTTTATTATAGAAATTTCGGTCCAAATATTAAATGAACGAAGGAATAATCAAGATGAAATAATGTCTGCAAATGAAGACATCGTCGAAGTTCCGCTTTTCAAAATGGGTGAGATCATAGATTTTGGCCGTCTTGTGGTTAAAATGTTAATTAATAGACAATTTTAAAGAATTCAGCGAGCAAATGGGAAATGTTCCAAACAAAGAGAGCAATCATGCTAAAGGGGATTCCGTTGGATACATTGACTTAATCGCTTGGACGACTATGAATGGTGAGATGCGAAATTCATGCAGACTTCTGAAGTCACCGTCACTGATCGCCACTGTCAAAATAGAGGATGCGAAATATCAATCCGAAAGAAATCTCGTATAGTCATATAGAAAGTTAATGTTAGCACAGCCAGTGAAGATAATATTCCATTACTTCATGCAAAATGGAGACCGATCGAATACGCCTTTCAACACTAAGCACTTGCATATTTTAGTATGCTGAAGGAATTTAATTAATTGTTTGTCGTAATGTGTGAGCGCCAGGCTTGGTATCAAGATGTACGTAGTCCTAATAAATTCCGAGCTAAATTAACTCGTGCTTTAAAAGGTGCGTTTAGCCTGATTGAGGACCGTACGTGTTAGATCAATGTAAAAATTTCTAGGAAGAAATATTATGCGTCATAATCCTGGAATAAACAAGAAGATATGCTCTCAGGTTTGATTATTTCACACAAATTTATAGCACTGAAAATTAGACAGAATGCATCCCAGTTAAGAAAACATCTGGTTCTTTTAATGGTATCCATTGAAGCTAGAGATGATCGGGGAATAAAGAAGGATAATTATCAATTCCACGACGCCGATGCATAGCGCAGGTTGGTCGAGTATAGCAAGCTACCCTCACCGAGGGTTGTTTGAGATAACCATTCCTTCAACTGGTGAGGATATTTTGATAACAAGAGGCAAGCAGTACAGCGTCAACAAATATTCCCCAAAACGTTGGAGTGTCTTTTATCGTCATTTGTCAAACCATATAATGTGAACTTGATTATAGATGATGTAAGGATCGACGGTTGTATGATTGCAGTTTGTCTGTCACCTTTTGCAATATGATACTGTCATGCACGAAGTGGGCCTTCTCTAAAGTTATCTAGATAAATTTACGATATTGATGAAAGTTTGGTGTGTTATTAGATCAAGATTAGGCTGGTAAATCATTAAAACCTCCTTTATATAGTGAAAGTTTTCACCCAGCTTCAAGAGAATATCAGAAGCCAGCTCGTTGTTAGAAGACGATAGGTCCGGGGCCAGAAAAATTAATTTCAAATGCAGAGGTTGCGCAAAGAAATCTCTCTCGCTAACCAATTAAGACAACTGTCAAATTAGCGCAATAAGTGAGTCGCAAATTAGAAGCAAACAGATCCACAGACAGATCGCTTAAAAGCTGAAAAATGTGGACATTTGCGTTTAGAGAGATGAAAGCTTAACAAAATAGCCAACAATTTGGTTAGAATCAAAGTGCCAACTGACGATTTGGGCTTCAGATACATAGCGATAGAGAATATAAATTTAAAATTCAAGGAACAATCGGTCGTAAGAGAAAAAATAAATGAATGAAATGTAGAGATGCAGAAACCCGATAGAAATGTTTATTACTTAGGCTGATGCTTAAATTAGAGTTAAATGAATTAAAGAATAAAGTACATATGGGGAATTCTTGATATCTGAAATAACTAAAGAAGAGAAAAGAAATAATTTGCCGAGCTAGTATGTGCTCGGTGTTGTAATCATGATATTCGTAGTGAATGCGTACTGTGTAACTGATAAAGTTGCGATATGCATGTAAAATTGCCTATACTCATGATATAAAAACCCTTATTCTATGACTCACCTAAGTGTTAGCTCTAATTAGCTGGTCATATCAATATAATTGGTATAGGCTCTTGCAAGTAGTTCCAAATATGATATGAAATACATGATTAGAACATTGCTGCAGATATGGCATAATGCAGAAGAAATCTTCAAATATGCCACACAGTTGTAAGCTAAGAACAGCTGTCGCTACCACGTGAGGCAAGTGGGATTGAAAAAGAAATGAATTATGTGGATACATGAGGTGATCACATCACATGAAATAGGGTGCAACTGGTGTTATTTGATGCGTAGAATAACCAAAAATTAATGGGACAAAATTTTTTTCCGTTACATGTAATGCAAAGCAAATTACGCAAGTAAGTTGAGATTTTATGTATGAAGAGCCTGAAACGAATGTAGAATGTTATATGTTGCCGAGGATCAGAGAGCTCGTTAAAGGTTTCCATCTGTCTATGCTTACCAATGTAGGTGTAGCACCTGGCATAATTATGAAATATTTCGACTGTCTGAACAAAATTGTGTAATAACCACGATACATTTGTTTCAATAGTGCAACAGCAGCGTCGTCACAAACGAGTATTCGCTTGCAGCAGTGGAGCTGCAAGTGAACCAAGATTATCCGTGAAGTATGTCTCGGCAGCTGGGCAGACATGTTACCGAAATGAAGTCGAAGGCGAATAGCTTCGACTTGTGGGTCATCTACTGCGGGTAGTGATTGTGGAAACTAACTAGGCAGGCGTAGATCCATGCCATACAAGGAGATGCATGACTTAGACGTCTTAATAGATTCACGTATACGGGAAAGCATGGAAAGTGAAATCTAAAGGTATTACATCGACCCAGTTGTCATTAATGGACGAGGATGGTAAAGTTGGTTTGATTTCCTTATGCATTTATATAACCATGTATCTTTTGAAATTTGATTGCGGAGTGCCAGCTTCATATTTTCCAATGCCGCGTTTTGCGTACGCAGGTAATAGATTTGCACAAACAGTTTCACAAAGATCCGATTGACTCACAATCTAAATTTGCTTTTGTCTTCGATCAGGCTGAGTTTGTATTCGTCCCAATGGAAATGCGGTTCTATCACATCTTTGTTTACTGACAACGTTTCGAAACGAAAATCCCCGTTCCATCATCAGGCCAATAATCATATATAATATATGTGATTATTCACCTGATGATGGAACGGGAATTTTCATTCCGAAGCGTTGCCAGTAAGCAAAGATGTGATAGAACCGCATTTTCATTGGGACGAATACAAACTCAGCCTGATCGAAGACAAAAAGGAAATGGAAATTGTGATCATTCTAATTACCATACCGTTAGATTGGAGATAGTAGGCAGTTGTCTGTTGTAAAACACATCCCATGATGCGGAAGGTAGTTTTGAAGACAATCAGATGAGGAGCAAGTACCTCTATCGAGTATTTCCTTGTTTGGAACACCATAATGGGCTATCCATTCAGAGATAAAACTATTAGTGACTTCGTCTGCAGAAATGGTGCCAATAGGTAAAGCTGCAGATCAACGAGTAAATCTATCAATCATAGTTAGGAGATAGCTAAAAACCTGAACCTGAGTCAGATACACTATGTCGATGTGGATGATAGCTAGGCGTGAAGTAGTTGGGAAATGTTCCAACTCAGAATGAATGCGCCAAGTAATCCTGTTTTCCTGGCATATGGCACTCTCGCAGACCCATCGCTTAGCATTCTGCCTGAGTGTATGACCCGAGAATTGATCTGTGAGAAGTTTGTCAGTCGGCTTACTACCAGGCTGAGATAGTTGAGCGGCTGAAGTCGAAAACCATTCACTGAAGGCTGGTTGGCAGAACTGAATTGTGTGGTTTCGTACCATCAAGTAAAGCAATAGGTAAACTCTTCCCAGAGTCGGCATACGAACTTGGTGGGGGGACGAGCTACTGATCTTCGAATACGAGTGTCACCCGTCTCGTTCTGTTTGCAGCAGGGATGGTGTTAATGCAGGTTAAAAAGTCACGGAGTTGACTGAGAATATCAAAATCGAAGGTGGTTGTAGCAAGACGCCGGGGTCTGCAAAATTAGTCTGTAATAATGTTTTGTTTATATTTGTTATGGGGTATGCATTGGATTTGGTCACAGAAATCAGCTTGCGATAATCCCCACAGGCTTCGTATTATCCGTTCGATTTAGAGACCAAGTGTAATGGTGTCACCCATAAACTTCTTGATGGTCTAATGATTCTCTCTTCCAATAGTTTTGAAAACTCTATCTTGTGCAACTTTTAGTTTAGCTCGGAGTAGCGGTCTCATCTTGAGTGCGATAGGTTGTCCTTTTGTTACGATACGGTGCATCTTGCTGGAAACACGTAGCCCTGACTTGCTCAGATCGAACAACGACTCGTATTCTCAAAGAACTATTGATATTTCTGTCGAACGATACACTGGAGATGGCTGTTTGACCTGTAACTTCAAACGTTTGGAGGCAAGTGTTCAGAAACTTTGCTCAAGTCCGATGGAGGGGTCAAAGATATTTTGATTAGTACGATCAACAATGAACTGATATTTCAACAGAAAATCAAGGCCTGTTATTTTGTGTCAGACTTTGGCGACGATGCTGTTGTGAGAAAATTTACGTCGTAAACCTATATTGAGAGCGTGATGCCTTCAACTATAAGTAGAAACGAAATCTCCATTAGCTGTTGTAAATAGAATACTTAGAGACATCACGGTAGTAGAATTACATTCTAAAACAGAAAATGCTGCATCTTTGTCTATGGTGAACTATTCTCCGGTTTTGAAATGTAGAAGATGCAGCAGTTCATTGGGTTGTTTTGTCGAGATATTTCGGTAAATGAGCAGGTCATTTCAAGTGACATTAACGGTTTTTCTATCTATGTGGAATATCCTGCTTGGACGAAATGAATCATTATAAACTGCATCAATGGGCGTTTGAAAGTTGATTTCTTTTGTGCGTGAAGAATAAAAACTATTGACTTGTTGATTATGGTCATCTAAGAAAGGAAACTGTTGACCGTTTGGTTAATTCTCCGAACGATACAGGCAATTTGTAAATTATACAAATACTTTTGGTGATTAAAGCATAAATTTTTTGAAGAATATCGACTGAATAATCGAAGGGATCTTGATTATCGTTTGCACAGATTTAGAGGGCGTTGCTGTGTCTACGCTGTATCTTAAAGGATTTTACTCAAATCTGAAATAGATCACACGACAGTTGATAGCCTAACGTCATCTGATATGAGACCGGCGGATAGACACTGAGCTAACTTTGAATTTAGGATATTCATGTTTTGAAGTGAATTACGGGACATTGAAATGCATCAAGGGACTTGAACCGATAGGATTTTAAAATAAATACGTGACCTGAAAGTAGAACGAGCTAATAACGAAACGCTTACCAAAATCTGCCTCCACTATTTAACACAAATTGAACGCAGAAAATTATACAAATCACGAAGGCTGAACCATTTTTGACCGAATGAACCACAGAAAGCTTTGGCTCAATAATATTTACAAGACAGGATGATCTGGTGATTAGATCTGCTGCAGTCTGTTTCTAATGTACATCCAAAATTCCCGTCCAAGAAGAAAATTTATTTAGGTTAAATTTTTGCTCAAATATTTGTATTATCAAAACAAAGTGTAATAGCAGTTCTACTCTCGGATCGTGGCGCGGTCGACAGTTTGTAACGCCCTGACTGGAAGGAAGTGCCGTGCAACCTTACTAAGAAGAAGAATTAGGAAACGGATAGAGCAATTATTGTGTTTGGCCCTTAACAGGACGAGAATCTCATTCACCGTTAATTACTGTTAGTGTTTACGAATGTTTGTTGAATATGTGTGTCCGAATTTCCTTCAAGAAACATGCTCTGTCTTACTATTCGTTGAATGGTGATCATTTGAGTAGATGCGGCTGAATAATTAGTATTGTCGAAGCAGTATGTGTTAGTTGCTGTCCGAAGTCCTAGACTTGTCATATTAAATATCAGCGCAATAACCGATGTGGCTGGCACACATAGAAATCCGATTAATATATGATCTATTACGTATGACTGAAAGCGCAATAAAAAGAAGATTGGCGTGGGTAAAGATTACCCGAAAAATGACAGACCGTGGTTAACAAAAATACTGTAATCGGCGTAGACAGTCAGTGAAACAGAGAAAGCGTCAGAAATCAAACGTAGAGTTCACAGTAGAGTTTATATTGCGTGGTGATTGCATCAGGCTTATATTGGTAGGAAGGCGTATACAATTAAAAAACGTTAATTATGCGCTTTCTTATTGGTCCAGCAATTTAAAATTAAAATTAAAATTTGAAAATATGCCGGCGAATTAATCTGAGGTATCACAACCTAACATACAGCTGACAGTGGCAACGGGTTTCTTTAGGGCTATTCTATTAAAGTACACATTTTACCCATGTATTGTGTTGCCGTATGAACTATATTTACAATATCTTCATATTCTATTTCTGCAACCGCGTTGCAATCGTTTGTTTAATATTATTGTTTTCATTTTCTCTATTTTGAATTCAAGTAATCACTATTATGCGATGTCGTTGCTGCAAGTGGTTGTTGTCAACGCGGTAAATCTTAAGAATGTGGACCTTGTTGGAAAGAGCGATCCATATTGTTCCATTAAATTCAATGGTTAGTTGGCCTTTCATTAACTAATTCTCAACTAAAACTATTTTTTGAACATTTTAAAATGTGTGCTTTTTTGCTTCGGTTGCCTAATGTATATATTATTAGTATTATTGGGATTTCCATTAGTTATATTTGATCCATTTTCGAACTTTCTTGTATTTAACTTGTTACAATGAACCTTTTACATGGCGCTCTAATCTCTTTCCAGTAGATCAACTTATTGAGATTGGTGATCATTTATTAAGTCGGGATGTATTATGTCACGTTATTCATTATTTTAACTGCTGCCTTTGTAGTTCAAGTGATTCCAAACCATTTCATTTTATTCATAATCTCTTGCTTTTCCCTTAAAATATTCAAGGTTACGAATATTTGTTTATATACATATTCCTATAAGTACTGGTTTCTGCTCCGTGTTTGTGCGTTGTTAAATAATATGAATTTTTGCCATTATTTAGCTTTTTGTTGCATGTAAGTTATGTTTTAAATTAGTTGTTATGTGATTATCTAGGAGTTTTGCCATTACTTATAAGAATCGATTCTCTTTTGTTGTAGACGTATCCAATTTGAGGTTTTTAGATTTGATGTTAACAATTTATAGATATAACTCACGTAAAATGGCACTTCGCGTGGATTTCGCTGTGAAAGATGTAGCATATGAGAATATGACTGTCTGACCATGTGTGCGTATTTGATCAATTTCTGTTATTGCTTTCTTAGTAAAAACTTATATTGAATAATGGAATGTGAGCAATAATTTGTAATGAAAATAAAAGTTTTCATTATTGAAAGAGTAAATTGTGGACGAGGGATGTATTTCAAGATAAATTCAATTGTATTTTTGCATTAATTAAGCGTAATCGTTGGATTTTTATTAAAAGTGTGGCTACGGTGTTAATATATATCGCAGCATCATCTTGTTTTTTGGCTAGAATTTAATGCGTTTAATCTGCAAGTGTAATAATGTTTTACGCATTGTCTTCCAAGGGGTAAACCACTGTTTCCACGTGTCTTGTTTGATAATTTAAAGAATTGTTTTGTACGTTCATAGTTAATAGTTTTATTTGCATACCTTTTAACTCAATAAGAATATGTTTATGAACAATAGTTTCAATTTCAAAATTTAATTTTCACGGATAAATCAACACATTGAAAGAAAAATTCTTAGTGCATTTTTGTTCAGTTTTAAGAGCTTGACTTGGTTGGACTTACAAGTGGAAGTCGATTGCTTATTCGTTTGACTAATTTCACGAATTTCGAACTCCATATGCAAGTGCTATTGATTGGACGAGGAAGTAAGCATCCTTCACTGCGAAATTCGCTACGTTTCCATTCTATCGCTTGGATTGATGCCACTCTCGTGATTCAGACTACGTTCCGTTTAGCTCTGAAGCTCAATAAATAATAGAGTATACTATAATTTTTACGTATAAAACCTCTTGAAAATCTACACCTAGCTGCAGCTACATAAATCATAATATGTCAAACACGTTGCCACATAGTTATATACAATCATTGGTGCGGGGAAATATTATATGAAGTCATACATATGGAACTGCGTACCTATTAACAAATTACTGCAAATAGGACCAGGATTTATAATTGTTTTTTGAAAGTAAGCTTTCATTTCAAAATTTCATTCTCATTCGTCAATATAAAAGTCTCATCTTTATGATATTTGTGTGTTTCTTCTCAAATATCTAAAAATTAACATGTTCATATATATTCCAGTAGCAAGATTTAGATTGTAAGGGAGTCTGAAATAGGTAGATACTTGTAGATAGTTGAGGTGAAAGTAAGAAAGAAATATGTATAGTATGTGATCAAGTATAATTCAACTTTACGCATTGTGACGACAGTGTGGATTTCTCCTTATATTTATTGCCATATGAATTTTAGTGAGGATCTTCGATATAAAATTTGATAAAGCTTTAAATTCAACCGTGATTTTAAACGGTGAACATAAGTTTATAACTTTACGCAGGAGAAATATAACAGCGCAGTTCCAGTTTATATACGATAGGATATTGAGCAAATATTCAATCAGTCTTTGCATGTTGCTTTTAAAATTTGAATAAAATAAGCGATTAGTCATTTTTTGGAACATACAAAATCAATTTTTAATTCAAACATAATGATATTTTTGCTTGTATATCCTCGCTAAAAAACTAAAAGAAGCAAGAACGTTTATTAACTCTAATAAATAAACCACTTTTACGCTGCTAAAATATCATTTATCACCACATTCAGCTAATTTAGACTCGATGACTCGCTCAATAACAAATAGAGACAAATATAAATCAAAATTGATAAGTTAATCACGAACATACTGGTTTTCAGTCTTAATGCATAATATTTAGATCTATAGCACTGTAGGTGGTGTCTGCAATTGATGTTATAAACGGGTTTTATATCATGAAATTGTGAAAGAACAATATTGCAAGCTGCTTTTCTCAAGAGATGTGTTATTGTGGCCGAAAACCTTAACCATTATTCCGGTTGTGACACTTGTCTTATTATAAAAGCATAATCTTCGAAGCCATATCGTTTGCATCGAATTATTCTTTCCAACATTATTATAAGATCCTTAGGTTGGTGGGCTATTTCGTTTACCTCTATTGTGAAATAATTTCGCCGAATCTTTGAAATTTAAAAAAAATTATATTCCAAGTAGAAGTAGTATATCGTAGAATCGGTGCAATAAGTATTTAGTTCATTTTTAGTTTTATCTCTTCCGAAAAAAAACTGTTCTCTTAATTGGACCGCATCTCTTTTTGTCTGTTTTCGTTACAAGAATGAAATATATTTAAAAAAATATATTATTCATCAATTGTTAAGTATGTCGAGAAGAAGTCCTTCATTGGAAGTGAGATAATTGTGTGATAGCATTTCTGCTGTGTCAATTTTTCATATAATATCATTAAGGTGATTTCATATTGATAAGGCGAACAGCGTTATGCGACAACTAGGCTAATGCCCAAGCACTTTTACAGTATATTGATTTTAAAATAATAAAATTGGTTACTTTTCCTTGGTGTGCTCCAGAAAGCCTATGCTAGTCAGGCACGCCTAACCTTTTCTTTTCACTGTACACCGTTTGCCGCTGGACTCCCACAGATTTTCGTCTATTGTGGTGCTTTGTGCAATGTGAATACAATGCGGCATGATCAAGAGACTGTTGTATTACATAATAGTGTCTGGCTCACAGATGATTTTCCTGCTCATTTTGCGGTTCCCGAGGCTCATCGACGTCGCGTTGATGGTCACACGAAGAGAATATGAAATTCACTCTTTCAGCCGCAGGGCGCCGTTCCGCAACATCCTAAGCTCCTTGTCTAAATTGGCTGTAACGACGGTTTTAAAGTCGTTGAGCTTCAGAACGCACCTAATAGACACTTTCTGAGCGCAATGAATGGCACTCTGTAGCTTCTCTTCTTTTATGCCATCAGAACGGCATCACTGGCGTTTTATGGATGAGAAAGTCGGCCGCCACTACCGATTTCCACCCGAGAGTTTTGAAATTATCAAATAAAAAAATGTTTCGAAAATATAACTGGCCAAGGTAGAAGCAATGTTCAGGTCGAACTCCAACCAATCGCAGATTATTCACGTTTATTCAGATGATTTTTAAGTAAATAGTTATAAATGTAATATCCACACTAATATCGATTGCCATAGATGACCGACGTTGTTGTGTAGATGACAACTTGCCTTATTTCGGTGTGCTATCTAGATAAATATACCAATACTAACTAGATCCTCGACCTCATAGATCACTCGCCTCAAATAATGTTGCGCCTAAATTATTATATTATTATTATTATTAATATTATTACTTTGTTAATTCTTCTTGTTTGTTTTTTTCATTATTTTATTTTCTTAAATTAATTTTTCTTCTCATGGTTAATTGGCGGTAAATCAGCAATTACTAGCGTCTATGTTTATATCCCCGGTGATGATGATGATGATCATTTGATATGACGATGGCCAAATTTGCTAATTTATTCAATTAATTACCACACCGTTTAGAAGTACAATGTAGAATATTTTGACCGAGTTTGAAAGCGAAGTACAAACATTTAGAAATATTACATACTACATTTGCTTATTGTTTAGTAATGTAATTTAAATGATAATTTTACATTAATTTTGATTCATTTTGACCCTTAAGAATATTGAATTCCTATTTGACGACATGTTGGCCTGATTTTAACACCGTTGTTAATACGACATAGCCATATTCCTGCCTTACGTGATACATCTAGTTGAGTTTTCATTACTCGATATCAGGTAGTGTTCAATTGGTAAGGATGGAATAAGGACAGGCTACAGGTAGTGCCGTCTCCCACTGATGGGTCGCCAGTAAGTCCGAAATGCGTTGGTATTTTCGATGGTACGTCTTGTTCAAGTTGACTGGCATGTGCTTCTGGTCCTATTTGAAACAATTTGTTATTGTGCACGCAAAACCTAATGAATAACTGCATACACATTAGTTATCTTTAACAATGCATGTACAAATTTTATATTTTCGGTTGAATGATGTCATTAATATTACGGCGTCTGATAACTGGGGCCGTTCGAGTCCTGAGCATTAAGCTCTACTGGTGTGTCAGTTGTTCACAAATTGATTGCTGCTTTCAATTTTGGTGGAATCTAGTCTATCTGCATAATCATTGTAATTTATAACATTACAGGTATAGTGCTTACCGAAGAAAGCACTTCGAATTGAATATTACCGATTGGTTGCACAAATTTATAATTTCCACTTTCCGATTATACCTTTTGTTCACGCTGACTGTGGCCTGGCCTTAACGTCTTATTTTAAATAAATCGTCGAAGTTCGCAATACCTAATACGTAATTGCACACCGAGCCCGATCTCATATTTCTAATTGTCGAACATACTTCAAGAAAATAATCTTTCAATGAACATCGTTTTTGTTATTCAAATCATTGCATTGTATATGCGGACACAGCGACACGTGATTTGGAGAAATTATAAATTGATATTCATTGTCTCTGAAACTAGAATCCAGGACCCAGCGAGTATTTCAGTACTCTGAATACCGTCCTTATCTATGCGTTGTTGGCTCTGAACATCTGTGTCCAACGCATTGTTGTAATTTGATCAAGAGGTGTTATTCTTTTTTCAAGAGATGAAGCTTCTCTGATTGATCGGATCTCTGGAAGTAAACGATTATCGACACCAAATACGTTCACTAAAACACGTCAAAACCTTAATCAGCGTTGCCTTTTCGCTTTATCAATATACACTCTCACCGAATGCAGAGCGGACGCTATTTGCTCCCACCTAAGTTCTCATGAGTGCTCAAATTTGGCGCGTAAGTGACGCAGTATTTCAATCGAGGGGCAGCGCTACACTGTCAGCTCAATGCGCCACACAGCGCCCTCACACTCCCGTAAAAATATGGACTCGAGTCAATTTTGTAGTGCATAGTTAGGAATGACGTGGTTGCATTCAGACCTGTAATCTGTTTTCCAACTCGAATGTGAACATGCCCACGTCAGTTGTACATTCGCTCACTTATTTTCCAGAAGGACATATAGAAATACTATTTTAACGCATTGAAATTAACTGATATTTATGGTCAAAGATACTTTAGACAAGGACAAGGTCTGCTATGCTCGGTTTGTTGTGCGTGCAATATTTTTGTTTCCTTTAGTGCTAATTATTACATCTTTGATAAGTCTGTGGAGATTCTGGAGTTTAGGTGCCGAGTCCCTGCTTAAGATAATGCTTTTAAATCTTTTAGGCAACAAATTGAGCATTGTCTGAAAACCGATCGTAGATCTTTATGAACTAATAGGTGAGGAGATTGAAGATGCGTTTTCAGAAGATGACAGCTGAAGTGTCTCCAAATTATTCGCGCAAAAATGCCGATAAACTTTACAGCCTGCAAAACAATAAATGATTGTAACAGCAATAATAACCGATAAAATGTGTCGCTTTAAACGATGGCGGAACGCTACAATGAACAATACTTTTTGGCAACTTGCATTCTTTACGATACCGGAAAGTTTGCTTGTTTCAACAATGTCGGACGGTAATATAAAATCGTCTTCAGAATGAGAAATTTAGAGTGGAATCTCAACTATAAACGTTCGAAACTAAATCTTACGATGATCTGCTAACGTTCGTATCTTAATATCGTGTTAACATAACTTGCAGTGTGATTGATTAATCATTCAAGTGCAGTATGGATTGAGAAGACTGTGATGTTGCTTTGAGCTAGTCGTCCATAACTCCCATCTTCGAAAAAGGCAATTTGAAATTGTGCGATAACGATTGTGGTATAAGCTTGGCACCCGTTGTATGTAGATTATTCGCTTTGATTATTTTCCACTTCCACGGCGCTTCGCATGAATTGCATACATGCCGGATTCAGACAAGCACGAGGTTGTTTTCGTAATGTTTGTGTTCTAAGGTAATTTACTTGAACAACGACGTATACGTCACCGTCCCACAACTCACCGTCTTTTTACACCACAAGAGCCTTATTAACTCGGTGAATCGCAAAGTTCTATTCGATAATCTATGAAGCGATTGTATTTGCCTACTTTTTGTTATTCGAGCTCCATGCACAATCACGTATGATGGCGTCATAATTTAAAGTTATCTGTTGCAAAATGCTTATACCAGCAATGGTTTCCGACAGAGAAGCCTATCTTCTTCATTTTTGTTGAGTTTTGTAATAAATACCACTATGAACTGTTCCCTTCCATACGCTGAGGATGCGAGCATAAAATGTATCCCTTGGGTGGTGGAGTAGTTAATCTCGAATATGTAGACTATTGTATTTTTATTCGACAGTCGAGATGCTGTTCAGCGCACATCAGGACAAAGTTTGTTTCAAGGTGAATATGAGAATCCCTAAAGCTAGAATATCCCTTTCCAACCTTCGTAATTGAAAGCGAAACAAGAGTATCTTACTTTGCTCCAAATATCGCGTGTACATTGAATCTCGGTCTGCAGTTTTGTTTTAAGATGGATAGATTTGGGCGTCTACATTAGAAAGTCTTGGACGCTTTTTGGCATTCATTCACCATTATTTACAACGCATAGAACATATAGGTTATCGAAAACGAATAAGCAACGTTGGCATACAAAGACGTATTTTTGAACTGGTCTACAAGTTTTCCTCGTTAGACACATCAATAAAACCTCACCAATCCGCCAGCTTGGACATATTTTACGCATGCCTTCAATTCGTGTGTCCAGAAGCGATTATTCTCTTATTTAGCGTCAGATCGACGTATGAAAAAGTGGATAAAGTGCGACATAGTGGAGATAGCTAAAGTTAGATGTAATCAAATTTCGTAATATTGTACCCTCTAGTCCATTTGGATGGGTTCACGCTCATATCGAAATTCTTGGTTGGAAGGCCTGTCCGATGTGGCATCCAATCAAGCTCGATATCAATTCGTTGTCGATTTCTATTGGAGTCAAATTCCTTATGGTTTTGCCTTAGTTAAGTCTAGTTAACTGTGAGGCTTATTATTGCCTATGCGGCGATACAGTAACCCTAAACTCCAGAAAACCATTTCAGACTTCGCCTTGCTTCGAAGTGTACTCGGTCAATGTGTCGTTGTGACGTCTTGGTTGTCTCGTGTCTGTGTGTTGTCTAGGTATGTCTCACCATATAG
The DNA here is from genome assembly GCA_029291075.1 of Eudiplozoon nipponicum. Taxonomy (NCBI): domain Eukaryota; kingdom Metazoa; phylum Platyhelminthes; class Monogenea; order Mazocraeidea; family Diplozoidae; genus Eudiplozoon; species Eudiplozoon nipponicum. Next base: position 84,015 of record JAQBSW010002538.1, on the reverse strand, counting down.
ACTAAGTCCACCCTTTCGTAAATCATCCTCTTTTCCTCTCCTATATAGTGTTACGTTTTAAATTACCTTTTTTACCCAGGGATATGCAGATGTTAAGTAACATCATTCATCATCATCATCATCATCATCATCATCATCATGCACAGCCATACAAAAGACATTAGTAACTTTTGTTTCACTGCCATATAACTATAAGAAACAAAAAGCAAGAATTTTCTTATAAATAACAACAGAAATAATTTATGCACAAAAGTTATTTATTAGATTTATGAGATAGCGAGAGCACCTAGTTACTATGATTATGTCTATCTATATAACGCAGAGAAGTGAGATAAACTAAATCTCTACACAATACCATTATGGTCATGGCAACATTGGCAATGATAATGATGGTGGTTGTGATAATGCTCTTGATCATTATCGGATAATAATAAGTGTGTATTGTCTCGCACACTTCGAAGAGCATGCGAAGGCTCTTTTCATTATTTTATTATATGAAGGCAAAGCAAGATTAAAATCTTCTCGACAGTAGAAACCGTGGTATGGCGTGCATACGTGCATGGCTTAGCACAGTTTATTAAGACGAAGTCGACCGACAACCGTACTCCACTACGTCCCATTTTGTCATAGCTTACACGAAATATGGATTACTCCTTAAACAATGCAAGTATATCCGGCCAGGTATGATGTTATCTGTCATCTGGAAAGGTGTGAAATCTTGTTTGACTTATACTTGACTCCCCGTTGTAAACCCGTTTCTTGAATTCATGAACGTGTACGCAAGACCTCTCAACCATTCTATTAAGGAAAAGAATGGTTTTTTTAAAGCTACAATATTTTGCCTCTGTATTAGAACGCCGATTTGCCAAGCTAGTCATTGTCGTTGATTCTACTGCCAAAGCCGCGAGAATCGAAGGTTATCTAATAGATTGTTGGGTGTTAATGCTAAGAATATACAAAATTATAGAAGACCTATTGACTAATTCTACGGGAAATCTCAGCGCCACATGTAGTTAGCGGATATAATCTTCTTCCATAGCACGTATAAATTCTTACTGTTAAGACATGTTGATTTAGAGTTTAGAGTATCTTTACATTTTTTTATAAGAGTTTGCTTGAGGTTACTAGTCCTTATTTCTGACCTCGTTATGAACAACTTTCTGTGTTAGTCAAGTCCGATTCTATCTCGAGTGGGTACATAGACCTAATTAACTTGTGTCTCGGAACAAACCACAGTCTTGGATTCCGCTACACCATCTATAACTAGTTGGTACATGCTCTATTTGAACCGCAGTTGTCCTTGAGCGTCAGGACGCCATATGACGTGTTGTCTATCGTTAAGCCTATCGTTTTCCATATGCTAATGAGTTGTTCGTCTTTCGCAATGGAGATTCGGAGGGCATTCATGTCACCATTGACCAAGATTATATTTGAAATGCGCGTCTTTATTATGAGACAGAAATAGACTACTAAGCAATACCTTAGCATTACGAAGGTGACACTCATAGTTGTGTGTGGGCTGTATATGAACAGTAATTTTTGTGCGAATCAATGGTCGGGGTACGGCACTTCCTTACTGTCGTATGTGCTGCATTCGATGGGAGCGTTTGCAGTTACACAACAAACCGCAACGTTGATTATTACTTTTGACGGTATAATGACGTCTCTAGGCGGGTTGCACGAACTCGGCTGGTTAGTGAAGCTTTTGTCCATAAACTAAGAGCAATGCCGATCCCGATTGCGAGGCCTGCCATAGGTTCGCGTATTTAAGCATGGATAATGCAGTTATGCCATACCCGTCGGATCTTAGAATCTAGTGAGTGCGCTATTTGAATGTGCCTACGTGGCTACCTTGCCTAGATTTTTTGTACTTGGTAACATGAATTTAGTTTCTCCTTGTTGATAATATCCACAAAGGAATTTTTCTCAAGATGAGTATGAATAACTAAGTAACGGAACAGAGACAGTATGAAATAACTTGTCTTTGGTAGCCTGCTTTCGCCTACCCACCGGGGCGCCCTGGTTCTCCCTTCTATTAGACGGGCTGGCAACTGATGCTACTCGCGGGTATGGAATGGAGGCCCCGGTGTCCGGCACACTTGTTCAGTATTCGGTTTCTTCTCAGATAACATTACGCAATTCAGTATAACACGAGGCCTCAGAAGATACAGGACGGCTGCATCTCATTTTTACCGGAGAGGTTCGAGCTACCATAGTGGGTAAGTCGTTGCTACGGTGCGCTGGTTATCAGGCCATAAATTCGTATGGCTCCAGAATAGTTGCATGTGATTTTGTTGAATTGTGGTTTTTTTCCGGTCTCATTCAAGTGCGCTGTTAATATTCATACGACCGGTTTCAAATGTGGTGTTTATATGTGGAGCGATTTCGCCATGTTGAACGTATGATGTGTTTGAATTCGTTTGCATGAGCTGAAGGGACACACGTTTAGCGAATAATTTGTCTATTTCTGGTGGTTGGGGTTATGCATGTAAGGCAATTCTGATTCTAACGTAGCAAACAAAATCGCGAACAGTATTTATAACATTCGCGTGTGTCTAATATTACTTTTTTTAAAACTTAAACAGAGACGGAGAAGCGTACTAAAGTGATCGATGACAATCTCAATCCAGAATGGAATGAAGAGCTTACTTTCGATATGGGAGGCGCGTCGTTGAAGTCCTCTGATGTTCTCGACATTCGTGTTTTCGACAAGGACACAGTGGGCAAAGATCAGTGAGTTCGTTGCATAAACACACTGCAGCTGAATACAGTTGTCTATTTTGGTTGTTTTGCTTGTAGCGATGCGTTTTTTTTGGACCATACTATGCCGGCATTGTGGTCTATTAACGGCCTCCACTTTTACATTGGCGTTAAGCGCGATGCGAATGCGTACATGACATTGTATCTTTCGCGCCTGCCAAATTTTGTTTAGCTTTCCTCTTTTTATGACATAACTTGTTGCTATGTACGTCCGGAGTAATGGATAAATGCACACCTTTTCGTTGCCACGAAGTATTTATCAATTTCAATCGAACTGTGTCAGGTTGACTAGATATTTTTGGTTTTAATGAACAAAAAATGAATAGAACTTCGTGAAGTAGTGGACGGATTCATGTACTTTAGATGTATTACTGATGAAGTGTGTGATGGAGGAAACCATGCGACCGATTAGACTTATAAAGGGACGGTACAAAACGACCTCAGAAGGAATCTGTTCTAGTTCATCAGTCAATGGCAACCGGCCATACTATCAACTGGGATGGAAGAAAAAAATTGGCAATCGATTGAAATAAAGGCTCGGGAAAATGTTTGTTGGGAAACGCCAATGCGAATAAGTTTTAACAGAAATGATTAGAAAACTAACTGTAATTAATGTATAACGAGTTATCTTTTTGTTACCTCGATCTATTTGCTAGTTTGTGTGAATGTGTACGCAAAATAAAGTTGCATTATGCTCACAATATTTTTATTATGATTATAATCAAAAGCTTTTTTTATGCCTTCTGCTTAAAACCTGTTATTTTCTTCGACTGTATGATGAGTGCCATATTATCAGAAAGAGTTTTTATTCTCCAACTTCGTTCTCTCTGCACTGTTTTTTTCTGTGTTGCTCGATTTGTTATTCTTACTTCTCATTCTTAACTTTCTTTCGTTTATATTTCAATTAGTGCACTGTTTTCCTTTACCTTACTCGGTTTCTGTTATTCTTTCCTCATTTTTCTGGCTTATTTTCTTTTGGTGTGCTTTGTAAGTTCTGGTCAGTGAACATTATTTAATTTTGAAGTTGTTCATAGATATGCAGTATAATATGATCTTGGCTCTCCGTTTATTAGTTGTAAATTTATCTATCACTGGTCAATTGCTAATAGGGAGTAAACTATGTGCTGGTGGATTAATTGCCATTCAAACTACGATTAATGGAAGTCTAACTTTTATGAACAAGGCTGTATTAATTCCTCTGTGTGGCAACAATTACTATAGTGTGACGTTAATGTGCGCAAGTAAGTTCGGTTTGGTCTTGTCAGAGCATTCGTTAGTTCCACTCTCATTGAAATCGGTGTTTGGCATTGTGGAGAATTCAAATAACGTTGTTTCTAACCTTATTCAACGTTGATGTGGAACAGGCAATCCGCAGGAAAATGATAGTGAATTAGAAAGAGCTAAGTTAGTGCTAGTTCTGTCTATTGCTTGAGAGGATTTTCGCAGTAATTGCTGCGCAGGTTAGTCTGTGAGTTCATCGCGCTTATTCACGGCTAAACTACGTGGCAAGCTAATGCTCGTTTGTCACTTCACGAGTTTTATCGACACGCCGTGCTCTCACTAAACAGGATAAGTGAATGGACAAAGATATGTTGGAATCTAATGACAATCCGGAATCAGTGAGGACGCCTGACTATTTATGCCTATTTGGCGTTGGCTCCACCGGATGCCTTCGTGTGCGAGCTTTATTAATAATGATTTGGAAGAAGGAGACTGAAGAAGCTACATTCCTGGTTCTCGTAGACCGATTAAGGCCTAGCATAGTTTTACCATTGACTTTTGGATCGCAGGACATCTTCTTTCACACCATCTTGTCAGACTTTTACAGCTACTGAACTGCACGTGCGTTGTATCCATATTATTTTGTCTTCGAAAGACTACAACTGCCCTGGGTGCACCATAGTGTCTCCATCCATCCTAGCATAAAATTCGCAATCGTTATGTCAAAGCGGTGCACTAGAGTCAGCAAAGACTTCTGGAATTCCAGCGCGCGTATTTTGATATTGATCTGTTCCAGTACAAAAGAGGTAGCATCGCAGGCTGCCTTCTACCACCTGAACCGTCGGAGCGGAGACAACTACCAGGCACTAACCGACTTCTGATTAGTGATGAAGTTGGCTCTATCATTAGTTACTCCGAGGAATAAGAGACAATATTTGTTATCCAAAAACTCGCTTAAAAGAGCCTTTCATTCTGGTGGCCCCAATTTTAGTCCCGTCTGCAGTTGCTTCTTCGCATGTATGACTCGATATGAAAAGTGACCATTTTTATCCTGCGCGTCGGCCGATGTCGTAAGGAATAATTAATTATATTTACTAATCATGTTCATTTGTGAGCTAAGTTGACTTGCCAACAACGCATGACTGGGTACCATTTACTCAGTACAACTTGTTTTTATAGGTGCCAGTAATCGCTGTCATCCTTCTTTGTGTTTGTGAAAACACGCCATGCGCAGGCCTGGGGCTTGTTTTTATTGTCAGAGGCTATTTTAGGCCTCGAGGAAGCAAAACGGAGGCTTCCTTATGGCTGCGACAACATTGAATGGGTCAATGCACTGGTTTGGCTAGTAATGTGGTCCCCAGCACCTTGGTGAATACAAATATCGCTTTCTATTGATTTGTTTTATGCTAATGTAGATTTAGCATTTCTTATTTCGGTAAATAATTATGGTAGCAAAGTTGTTCACGCCACACAATTTGCATTTTAAATTCAACTACAAAGGTTGCTGCTTATGTCTGATTTTACTTCAGAGAATGGCACAAATAAATGCAAGTGTGTACACATAAAGGTCGAAAATGGTTTATAATTGTCGTAAGTGCGTAGTTTAGGCAGTGGCCATTTCAAAGACGCTTTGTTCAAATTTCAGGATAAATATGAATAACTGTGCCGTTTCCTTATGGTCTTATTTGAGCCTAGTTGAAACTAGGTGCGCAATACACAATGGCTAATTGGATATGAACAATGGCCAAAGGGTGTTAACATGCAGCCATGTTAACATTGTCCGTCCGTGTTTCTATGACTGCACCTTTGTCTCGGTTCATTAAACAGCACTCATTACATGTTCCATTCAACTTAATTTTTATTGTTTTCGCAAAGTTATTGACCCCCATTTGCAAAAGACTGTTTATTCAGGCCATAAACATGAATTTCAGCGCCTGTCTGCCCCTTCTCTGTCTCTTATTGCATGCTCTTATTATTTCTCGTCTCGATTGTGTCATATTTTGTGCCTAATGCGCTAACAGCAAACGTGTGAGTTGACGATTTTGCCATTTTCGTCATACTAGAAATACTTTCTCAAATCAAACTATAAATAATTATTAGTAGACAGATGAGCATTTTAATGTCGAAATGAAACACATTAAAAGCGATTCATCGCATTTTCGCGCTTTTAATTAGATCTTTTAATTGTGTTTACTACCTTTACTACGGAATGAATGCAGTCTTCCGAAGTGAGTGATATGTGCATGTATTTCCTACGCGATATTTCTTTCATGCGTGACGATTATTTTGGACTAGTAACGTTTGTTAAGCGCCTGCTTCTGTTTACGTGAGGCTTATTTGCCCGTTTGATTGCACACATCTTGCTCGACATTCTGCGATGTAATAACAGCTGAAATGATCGTGCCCCAATAAAAATAAACGCGTCAGCTACCAGTGATATTGTGCATGACATCTCACTCTGTAAAACAATTCACTCACTTTTCATGATCTGCTTTTCTAAACCGCGTAAAAAACGTAATTTTAACACACTACAATGCGGTCAGTTGTCTGCTGTTCCGTTTCTACGCAGTTTCACATCAGGCTACAGTATTTTTTTTCCTCGCACATCTGTTGCCCGAAGATAAATAACGAAAATACCGTCATTATGATTACTATTTATCAGTAACTTGAGGTTTTTCTAGAAGGCCAATTGCTTACAGTCGGCAACGAACTCATCTACTTCGATTTCCGGGTGACACCGAAAAGGATCGGATTATGCTGAGATTCCTGAACACATTAGCCTTGCTATTTCTGTCAAATTTTGTAAACAGTTTGAGGCACAGTCGTTCATTTCTGCAAGCACCAAATCACAGGTACTCGAGTAAAGTATATTATCGGAAATTTTCTGTCACATTTAGCTATGTGAGAGGACTGATGATAGCTTTCGCTGTCTGGACAACTTTGGAAAGATGTGCATTCATTCGATTTGATTCAGGTCGTTGTGAACTGCACGAGCCAATTGGTTTAACTTGGTCGTTCATTGATTTGTCATCGGATTCCCATTAAATTAAGTAACGTTTATTGTAGTGACTGGGTCGCAGTTTGTGAAGTCCGCTTTACCATTCTGCCCAAACTAGAATGGAGCTATTTAGATAGGCAAACATTTGCGAGAATCTAGCGGGGAACGCGATCAAGTGCAAAAGCCTGGGAAACTCAATCTCATTGCCATAGGCCATTCTGAAACCTAATATGCGGTAAATTGAACTGTGAGCGTAATAATGTATGTATGTAGGAATTTATAAATGTATGTACGCATGTATATGCGCAAATATGTATATATGTATGTATGTATCGTTTGTATGTATGTATGTAATGTATGTATGCAGGTATGTATGCATGTATGTATGCATGTATGCATGTATGTATGTATGTATGTATGTATGTATGTATGTATGTATGTATGTATGTATGTATGTATGTATGTATGTATGTATGTATGTATGTATGTATGTATGTATGTATGTATGTATGTATGTGTGCATGTATGTATGTATGTATGTATTTATGCTTGTATGAATGCTTGTATTTATGCATGTGTGCATGTATTTATTTATTTATGCATGTATGTATATGTGTGTATGTATGTAGGTAATTATAAATGTATGTATGCAGGTATGTTTGTATGTTCGCGAATATGTGTGTATGTGTATATGTATGTGTGCGTGTATGTATGTATGTATGTATGTTAGAGAAGATGGATGGATTCATGTAGCTAGGTATGTATGCATACATATGTATTTTTATGTATAGAAGGAATCAATGTTTGTTCCAAAAATGACGTAAATATTATGGGAACGCCGATTAAAAACAACAATAGTACAGTATGACCAAATATATAGCGGGTATAGAGCGTACTACCGGCTCCTATTGATGGGTTGCCGGTAAGCACGAAACACGTGTGTACATGAGTTGATACCTTCTTGTTTACAATGCATTTGGCATATCCTTCTGCTCCTATTTTAACTAATTTTTCTGGTAGGTACGCAATACCTAATACACAAATACATAGATATTATGTCTCCACTACAAAAAATATATAGTTTATCGTAGTCTTCATATGCAAACGCATTATTTCTATGTGAATTGGCACAGTTGTCATTTAGCCTCGTATCATTTTTGTTTGTGAATTATTGATGATTTATAGAGAAGGCTGGCATTCAGTTTTTTGCCGAACCAATATTTTTCCATTATCTAGTTCGCAAATGCTAATAATCTGAATAAAAATAGATTTTCAGCACAAAAAGCTGGAATTCATCGCGATAAGGACAGATCGCACGCATTGCTTGCTAATCGTCATGTGTGCAGGGCGAATCAAATTAATTTGTTAAAAAAAGAATCAATAATTCAAGAACAAAAATAGCTGATCTTTATTGTCTACAAAGACCTCTGTATTCCCATCGACAAAATAGACCAGGTAATTGTCAAATATCCTGTTTTTGTTATGGCGTTTATTCTAAACCTGGATCGTACATTTGATGGTGGGTTAGGGTGGTTGATTCGTAATCTTATTTGCGCAAAATGAAATAATAGAAGGTTGCCTTTCAAAATTGCAAAAATTGTTCACGTAAACCACCATTAAGAACCGGTATTTCAGTTTATCGCGTTGTTGTCGTCGACAGTTTCTGATTGCATTGTTTTTCTCAATCTTCGTGAATCATTAATAAGATAAGAAGAAGAAGAGAAGAACTGAATTCAAATATGAGCATCGAGCCAGACACACGACAGCATGACCTTCAGATAGGCTGCGAAAGGTGTTCACGCATTACTATGAACATTTGCAGTATATTGACTAGGTTGACGAGATACAGAAATCGGATCTGGCAGGCACACATAAACATGACCGTCAGATAGGCTGCGAAAGGTGTTCACACATTTCGATATATATATATATTATATATATATATATATATATATATATATATATATATATCAACTTTGTATGATCAAATTCATTGTTGATAATAATAATAATAATAATAATAATAATAAAAACGTCCTAGAACGTACTTACTAACAGACAGACACGCCCATCCACTCCCCACACATATTTAGCTAAGTAACAGTGTAATTTAAATTATACAGATTATATATATATATATATATATATATATATATATATATATATATTACACACGTATATTCTTTCGCATATAATCCATTAGAAATTGACAACCGGGTGTGCATTTAGAGTCCATGAATGGTATAAATTTGTTTATACGGCATTGAAGCATCTATATCTGTGCTGTCTACCTGTCTATCTGTCTATCCATCCTTTGCATTTATATACTTTATCTCTGTATCGCCATTATTTTTTTCATCTGTCTTAGCCTTCTACCTTTTACCTAATAATCATGATGTCTAATTTTACTCGTTCATTATGGTATTTTTTTCAATTTTATCGCTGATTTCTATTCTTCAGTTTGTCTGTCAAAGGGGCGGGTTTTTCTATTCTTGAGGCCTACGCGATCGAGTGGCATTGCGCATTTCACACTCAATCATTACCATTTTTATAGAAACGCTACAATGAAGCAGCAGCAGGTTCTAAATGCTGATGTTTGGCTGTACATGATGATGATGATGATGATGATGATGATGATGTTGATGATGGTGCTTAGAACCACATTCTCCGCTGTGGCTTTATCTGATTCCATGAATTTCTTGCAGCTCATTGGTAACTGCTCGCTTGCTGCGCACTTGTCAAACTGAGTATGATTTTTTGCAACTTAATTTCACATGCCTTGTTTGAGACGTTTATATTTTTTATTTGAAATTCGACTTATCAGCTGTTACAATTAGGTTTATATTTTTATTGGCGGCATTTCACATCTTTCTGGTTCATTATGTCGCAGTAAACTGCTAGCCAAATAGGCTTCTCCGTCTTTTCTGATTGAAAGTGATTAAAGTATTGAAACTGCCAGCTGTGCAGTAGTTTACATTTTGATTCCTGCACTTGGCGTTGGATTTGACTGTGTTTACTTGGTGCCTATTCGCAGACACTGTCACCTGTGGCTAATTGAGGTGTCAATTTAATTGTCGTTGGACAATATTCGGTGACCCTGGTTGGTTTGTCTATTGCGGAGTTTTGGTCGATGAACCTAACCAACCGATTTGCAAACCATTTAATGTGCACTGCTTGAAGTTCGCAAGTTGCATCTTCAAGTCAATTTGAACTCATCACTGCTGTGGTCCTTGCACGGAAGAATAGAAAACTTTAACAGATTTATTAGTTTTGCCAACTGAAGCGAATTTTCACGTGGAACTTTAATTCAAATGAGCACATTTACACGAATGAAGTAGCAGCGGTAGCATTTTGGAGCCAAACTTCTACTGTTTTATTTACTTCATGCCTTTGAAATGAATTTCGAGAATTTGGCCCTTCTGATGTTGTTGTTGAAAAGCACTGGCCTCATGCGCTGTCTGCTGGATCGCGCCAGACTGAGCACCAGCGGTGCGGATGAGCAGCTCTGTTGCTCCTGTCAGCCGTGTTGTCGGTGTAAACCGCCTTGCCAATGCTGCTTCCCTTAATGCTTCTAGCAGCGTTTGCGTTGCTCATGCGTTGCCTGGTGTGCGTAATAGGTGTACTTTGCTTTTCACGCATTCACTGCTTCTGTGTTTTATTAGAAAGCGATCTGTGAGGTCAATGCTTGATTGGCTTCTTTCTGAACTTCTGCCAACGTGTGCTTTTTCAAAATTAGATTTGTTAGTCAAAATCACATGCATGACTTTGAAACAGGCTGGCATAGCTTGCACCGTTCATTAAGTTTTTCCGCCTACTTGTTTTTTACACATTCAAGGTAAACTGATACTGCTTGAGTGATTTGTTAATGACATAAGTCATTCACGCGGGCACTTTACGTGGAATATAGAGCCAACACTGGCGACGACACTTTGTGGGATTTGAACGTGAACTAGTCGATGATCCATTCTGAATTCAATACGTTGTATTACATTCACAGGTTTGTTGAAATGCCTAGACATGCAAGAGAATTCATTGGCTGCCAGGCGACCGGTGATGGTCTGATTGGTTAGCTTCTTCTGCCACGTGTCTTGCTTGCGAGTGAGTATGCGAATGTGGCCCTTCAAGCAGTACATTCGCCAATCAGATCTTCGTTTACACATGATGGAGCGAGCTTTGTGTGAATTCTTCGAGAGAGTGTTTATGCGCATGAACCGACGAAAGAGCAAAAATATTATTTTTTATTTCGCTTCCGTAGTGGCTGTAGCTTCTCCTGTGATGGCATTGTTAATGAATATTGTACACATCACACGGTTATGTGCAAATGTAATAATTCAAGTTCCGTTTCTGACGAGCCGAAACTAGTTGCATTTAGTGCATGGCCATTAAATTGGCGCATTTCAAGTGAGTGCGTTGTGCCTAAACATTTACCGACTCCGCTTGCGAGCCACGAAGCCTAGTGGCGTTCTCACCTTATGAGCGGGCAAGTTGGTGACAAACAACCTGTTTTAAATACGCTGGCGGATATTCGTCTTGTGACGTGCCTATTGCTACTTCGGGAAATGTAACGCATTCGACATTATTGGCTTATTCGTGCGTCGATAATTTAAGCTGCCATCAATGTGCAATCTACACAATCAATATTATGCAAATTAAAAATCTCACTGAAATGACTATCCTTAATTAGGCAGTTAATTGTTTATTGGCGTCTCGGAGTTCAATTATTCTGAGATTTCATTGGATAGCACCATATTTCCTAATTGAGCCATGCTGCCCCACCATTGACAGTCCTTGGATTAAGTTTGCGAGCTCCAGGTGAACACCAATCCTATTGAATCTAATGAGTAGCACAGAGTGAAAAATGAAAGTTTGGCTTTGTGCGATCGGTTAGACACAATAGGATTGGTGTTCATCTCAGGCGCGCAAACATAAGTTATATATTTAAGTATGTATTAGGTGTTGCGAACCTAGTAACAAATTAGTTCAGTTGGGACCAGAAGGATAAACCAAAGGCAGCATGAACGGAAAGTGTAATCTCATGCACATTCGTTTCGTGCTTAATGGCGTATTTAAGTTATGCATTTGTTATTTCCATCCGCGCAACCAAGGATCGTTTAATTGCATAAACTGTCAAAGACGTTGGCTAACCTCTCGTTGATATGTAATTTAAAAAAACTATCCAGGATTGAGATTCATATCCGATGGGCTGACTTCAAGATTGAAGCCATGTACATGAGAAAGTTGTACATCAGTAATCTTGTTTTTTCACTTTTTGTTTAATTTCACATTTATCAAGGCATACGAAGCAAATAATGTTCTCCCATCACTCAGATAAATTTAAAACATTAGCCTTAGATCAACAACAAATAGAGCAGAGGTCGAGCACATTTGTTGTTTATGTTGCTAGTTGAGTAGTCTTGGATCATAACATTGGAACTGGCATTTCGGCTATTTCCTTAATTGTGTAACTTCAATCCTTGTTTAATTTACGTTTTCCTCTTATTTGAAATTGACATTTTTCTGTTGTTACCGTCGCTGGCGCAACCAATGTTCTTTTAATTTATCTATTCGAATCCGTCATTTATGGTTGATATGCTACGTAAAAATGTTGTTAATACACTAACTTTTCGGTGTGAATTGTCAGTGCTTCACAGAGCAGGGCCAACTTGATTCACTTATGGACAAGGTGAATAGCACATCATTCTCGATGTAGATTTATTGCGAAGTTTGTCTAATGAAACCTTTAAATAGTTATATCGGCTACAATTTTCATTTTTTATTGAAAATGGAGTTCAACGTGCTTCTTCAACTTATTATCGTTTAACTCTGCATAAGTGGAAACTGCACAATTTCCGTTTAATTTTCTCTTTTAACTTGATTTAGTTTCATTTGACTTAGTTTACTGTTATTTTGAGGAGCAATGCAAATTTTCTAACTTTAATCGATAACAATAAAAGTCTTGAAACCAGCTACTTTCTTCCATGCTTGGTATCAGTAAATGTGTACACAGCACAAACGAACTTCGGATGTATTATTGATTTTTGTGTTGGAAGTGAGCACAAGATGGCTTCGGGTTACGGGTTGCGTAAGCGGAGGGTTCGTTGTGTTACCTGACCTGCGCTGCGGCGCAAAATCCTCTGGTTGGATGATCAAGTTAGGCACATGTTTAGAGTGTTTAAATTATTGCTTGGTTTCATCAGGTTGGACAGCATAACACCGAAGATGACCAACTTCGAAATGCAAATTCAGTGCATTTCGGATTACTAGTTATTTGCAAAATAGTTTTATTCAGCCTGTTGTTTGGTCTATCGAGTTTCTGAACGATATTGTCTTTATGAAAATTCTGGACTGTGGTTGACGAGTTCTCATAAGGACACAACTGGTCTGTTGGACGAATCTTTTGCTACCTTTATACAATGCTTAGCTTATACTGGCATATATATATATATATATATATATATATATATATATATATATATATCATATGTATATGTGTGTGTGTGTGTGTGTTGTGAAGCTCCCACTTACAGTTAAGTTGATTTTAGCGTATATTTATTGTCACACGAAAATGCAAATGCTACAGCGTTTAACATGCCGGATTACAATTCGTTCTGCGAATCCAAGTTCAGTTAACAATTATTTAAATCAAGTTTGCGTGCCTGAAGTAAACACCAATCCCATTGTATTTAACCAGTCGTCGAACAACATAACAAAACCACCGCCAGTCGCACGCGCTGACGCGTTTCGTCAATCCATGATCATTATCAGGATACGTCGGCAAGTTGACTAGCGAGGTTCAAACCGCATTGTCGTCGTGCTCTGATGATGATCATGAAAGGTAAAAACGCGTCAGTGCGTGCGTCTGGCGATGGTTTTGCTATGTTGTTCTACGACTGCTTCAATACAATGGGATTGGTGTTTACCTCAAGCTCGCAAACTTGTTTTAAATAACTGTTCTCACCAACACCACCACCACCCGCGCAGTCAATTGCTGTTTAATAGCATAGCACAGTTGACAGGCTGAAAAACGATTGTAAAGAAGGTCAACTCTGCACTAGGAATGGTTGCATGAATGAGAAAATTCTCGTGCTAGCAACTGGACTGTGCGTGGATAAGTGAGGCTAAGCAAGTTCCGAATTGTTACGCAGAAACTATGCGAAATAGACTGTCATGTGCATGAACAAGGTAAAACAACGTTAACGTGTAGTTCAGTTCTGTTGGCAATAATGTGCATCAGTGACTTGTCAGCTGTTGGTGGTACCTGTAACAATGCAAACTAAAAAGCCTACCTTCTACGGCTAACCTAGATAACAGGTAAAAAGAGCCTGTGTGTGTATGTGTCGAATTGACCAATTAAAGCAAAAAGAATAGTTCAAGAAAAAATGTTTGATTAAACAAAATTGAGCACCACTGCTAACTGAACGATCATAAACAATCTTTTCTGTCACGCCAGAAGCATATTTGAATAAACATAAGTGTAACAATTATCTGAGAAATAGTCCACCTTATTTTCGTCAATGCGCACGTGTCTGTAATGGGGTGTCCTGCGTTCAAATTATGATCCGATCAACAAGAAAAACTACTTGGGCGTGTGTTGGATAACTTTTTTCACGAAAAACGAAAAGCTGCACAAATAATATCCAAGTGACTAACGAAACGTAGATCAAGTTGATTGATTGCAATACTGTGCACTACGCTATTACGTAATCCGTGGTTTGCTTAGCACAGGATTGCTCACAGTTCCTCTCTTCTGCGGAAAATAATAAGGCTTCCGGAGTTTCTTGTTTGAATTGAAAGCGTACGTAGAACGTGACCGAGACGGCGCAGTTGATGGAGCCCTATTCGTTTGTCTAACGAGGAGCATTTGTAATTCCACTGGCGTCGGCTTTGCTCATTCGTACCTTTTACGAACTATGCTTCCAAACAGCCATGGTCGAATGCCTGTAGGCGTAAAGGATCTTCGACTCTGAACGACCAAGTTTTGCCAGTGTGCCATCAAAGTTCACGTGCAAATGCATTGTAAACACCCCCCTTGTAAGGTGGAATGAGATAATCGCATTTTCCAGGTTGCTTTATGGCATTTTTTCTGTTTTTAATAGCGCAGTCAGTATGGCTGGACAATCGTCTTTCTCATACGCTAGCACGAAACTTCGAAGCAGTGTTTGTCGCTCCAACCTGTAAATTTCATCATTATTATAACGTATATATTGTTTACCTTATCAAGACGTCCTATGAGAATATCCGCTAACACTGCGGATAGTGGTCTGCACTATCCTCCTGTTTATGAATGCTTCCATTAAAATGTGAAAAACAACATGCAATAACGAAGCAGCCTTTGAATAGGGATAGCTGAATATTATTACGCGCTGAAACAGGCAAAGTCGTTGATAGTGCGGACAAATCAGGCCGTGCACATAATACCGAGAACGTGTTCAGTGATGCCGTAAAATTCACGCGTCTTAATGGTGCATCATATGAAATAGATATAACTGAGTATAAGGTAATGCAATTTAATCCCTAGCAGATGCCGATTTCACCTACAAAGCCGTTGCACAGTAGCTCAACTTTTCTACTACCGAAAAGAATCTGAACAGATTCTCCTTTTGAGACCAATGTCTTCAATGGTTAGTCCGCAGACTTGAACTATTGCGTAAATCGATAGGTTTTTATTCGTTTGACGATTAATTTTTTATTTAATTTATTATAACTATGCAAACAGGTACACCAGTACCACTGACTATGCATTTTTTAAAATAGATTTTAAATGAAAATCACGCAATACCGAATAAAAGTCTAAATACTAAATCTCCTATTATGAAAATAAATGACTTCAAATATAAATAATGGTTGAGCAAATTGGAGGTGTACCCATGGAATAATTGCTATTTTCTCGAGAGCTAATAATGCTTTTCACAAACTATATTTTACTATGCTAAATATCTAGAAGATATGCTCCAATTTTGCGCATATATGGGATTCAACTGGATTAATTCATATGACTGCCTAATTAGTTGGAAGGTGAAATGTCAATCTTAGATGACAAACCATTTGGAAGGGAATCAAATTCTATTTTTCATTCATTCATTCATTTATACATTGAAATATATTACTCCAATAAATGGACAGATTTTGGCATGGCGAAGCAGCTAAGATAATCTACAAGAAAATTAAGCAGTATGGAATGGTTCGTCTACTGGGATGGGAACCTTGTTAATTAAAACGGAATATATTTATTTACCTACGTCATAATAAAGGTATACATCCGCAAATGATTTATTTCTCAATTAAAATGACGAGAAACACTTGTTTTATTATACTATAAACCTTTTTTCATGCTTAGTCTAGCCTATCCTGCTAGATTTGCCTTACCTAATGTGCATATACTTATTTTTTAGGTCTTCTATTTATTATTCGTGTTTTAGTCTTGCAGAATTCAGTTGCACTCGGAATGCAATCTTCGTGGCTATTTTTTCCGAGCAATGTATAACTCAATTATTTTGTACTGAAATAATCAATTGTCCGCCAACTAGTTTGCTTGCCAACTTTTCCATTCTCCCAACTCGTATTATTTCGAATGTTGTAAAAGCGTGTTTTTGGCAAGACTGGTGAATTCAAGTTTTCATTTTATTGTCGCCCCGCTTGGTTAGTGTTGCATTCTCTATCCTTTGGGGATTATCTTCAGATTGGCCTGCCCTGTCTTGATTAACCCAATTTCCTGCCTGGTAGATTATTTTTCCTATTCACTAAGTGCTGCAATCCGTGTTCCCCTGTCTTCTGAAACCATTTCTGTTGTCTGGTGCCACATTTGTTTCATGGCTGAAAATATTTCTACTCTGTTTTCTTTCTAATGCAATTATTTGATTATCTCTTGTGTGTTTACGAGGCCCACGTTTACTTCTCAATATTTGCTAATCAAACAACAAACAGGACATTTCCGGTTAACTTGTAGCAACAGTGCAGTGCGATTTCTCAAGCACAGCATGCAACAGTTAAACGCAGTTTCGTTTGCATTGTGTGAACACACACAGAGACGCGCGCACACACACACACACACACACACACAAACACATGTTTACCTTCGCGGCAGACACGGCCTAAGTGCTGCATTCTAATGAACGTGATGCAGGGGCGTGCGGCATCCGAAAATCGTTTCTCAAATGCCTGACTAAATTAGCCACCTTGTCTTAAACTGTTTTAATGCGCATCACGTCCAAACCACTCGATAATCGAATTAAATAGGAATAGACAATCGATTTGCTACTCGGCGATAACATGTGGAACTTGCAACTTGACGTGTATTTGCTTTACCTGTGTTGCTACCGTGCAAGTTAACAGCGAACATTACCTGATTGGCGTTTTCACTAACGAAGTTACATTTCCAGTTGTCTTCTTTCTTGAACAAAATATTTCGGCAGCCTTCTTCAGTCGGTCCATCCTCACCAATTTGACAAGACTAACAAATGCAGCAAGCGCGATATTTCCTCTGGCCATATTATTCACACTTCAGTCTGATATTTCACTAGATAGTTGCGTGTCACGTGTGTGTGCATTTCGTACAAGAAAGAATAAAACTGGCACAATTACCTCGTTAGTAGAAGCGCGGATCAGGTAATTTCGATTAATCCAGTTTCGCGACATATTTTCATTTAAGGAATAATAGTGAACATGTTTTTCAGTTGGCTAGAGAAGCAGTCTTCAATACTCTGCGAACTTTCTTTTGCGTCTGGTCATTGTGTCACTCGTTAGCATTTATTTAAAACGTAATATTTTAAATTAATGGGTGCTCCTTCGGTGACGGTATTGCTCACGGCGCGTTTAACACACACTTGCGCGTGGAGTTTAAACAGGAAATAATATACAATCCTCGTCTCCCTCTACATTCATAAATAGTAGTCATGTCGTCAATTAGACGCCTCATTTAAGTGATAATGGATGTTGGCATTTTGTCTACACACACGCGTACAATCAGACAGGTACATGCATATCAATATGAATAACAGTTAGACGATTTTAATCAATTTCTTCCCCTCGTTGTGTTTATTCCAGTGTAATAAAGAAATTTGAGTAATGCTGTGGTCAAACGTGTAGCAGCCAGCTACCTAACGGAATGCTCAGAGATCGAAACAAAATGCAAGGCATAGACAATAACAGATTTTTCTCTTCTTTTTGCCTCGTTGCGGATTCGTCTCTTTCTTCCGAAGGCTTCAACATCGCTCATACTAACCACTGTAAACACCTGACCCATTATGTACACACACTTGTCAGTATAAACTGAACATTGCGTAATGTAGCAAAGGCAATTAGTGCAGAGGACCGATGTAATTCTTATGGGAAACTAATCACGTGCTGGTCAGAATTGGCAGCAACTGTAGTTCAGACTGAAGCGCATTTGCACTCACCTCTGCAGCATATTGCACGCATTTTTCAGCTACACACCAACTTTTGCTTTTTGGTATACAAGACGAAGATCCGGTGTTTGTCTCTGGTCTGCATAGTTGACGCTAGTTGTGTTGTTGCACGTCCCAGTTATCCGCCACTTGATCTTGACTTTTAAAAATGTTAGTTAACAATAATTGTGAAGTTGGATGTGAAACACGTAATTTAGCGATCATTTATCGTGCGAGTTGGAGCTACAACTATTTGCATTATCGTTGCACACAAAAACACAAACCTGTCTCATCTATTAGCTAGTCGCCGAGTGTGAAGAAACCAACGGAAATTTCGCTGTTTGTTGCGAGGATAAATTATTATTATTAGTGTTTATTTCACTAATTTAAAAAAAATTGTAATCTAGTTTATGAATGTTCCATTTCGTCATCCTGAATCACTTTGACTCTTAAATGGAAACAAGACTAAGTTATTGGTGCATAGTGGAGGGAATGCGGAACTTGTGAAAATACTTTTGTTGACGGTAGCTTGAAGATGTTGGCGAGCGAATAAACTTCCTGTGTCAACAAAATGCGCAATTAATTTTAACAGACGCAAACTGAAGCACGAATCACGCAGAAATGAGATGATGTGTTAAATTTAAAAAAAAACTAATAAGCGAAATCAGCTTGTGTTGCCAAATCACGCGTTTATTCGTAATTTCTCGCCAACACCCTGTGCTTATCAGCTTATATTTTGTGAAACTTCGCGTTTTATTTCTATTTCTGCTATTTTGCCATCAATTGTTTGGCAGCGCCTGCCTCTTGATTAAATTGTTTTCGTCTATCACACACTTTAAGTGAAAGATGCAGTGCCTTCAAGGTGACCTGTATGCTTATCTCTTTTTTAAAGATTACGTTTAGTCATTCGGTTTTATTGATTTTAGCTGCATGAACTCGGCTTCGTTGACTTCGTATTGTTGCACATTGTGTTTGTAATTTATTTTTTCTTCTTTTGTTGAATTCTTTTCGGACATTTTTCTACTGGTTCTGTTAGTTTGCTCTTTGAGCAATATTTGTTAATCGATACTTTAAGTTGCTAAATCGTGTATACGTTTTGCTATTTTCACGTTTATACGACTGGCTGGTAATTTGTGGTTGTACGAAGGGAAATGAAGTAGGCAATTTGGTTGTATTTTTTTCCGGTAACGTTCAACTCCGTGTGCTTTTATTCGTTGGTTAAATCTTCCTTCAAACTTAGGATTAGAATTTTAAATTTCTTTTAATTCTCTGAAATTAAACTTAAAAGAACCTGATAGAGTGATTTACAACAATGAATCTAATTAATTTAGGTTTCTGGAAAGACGGAGCGTCCTCGTTGGTGAGAGAGATAAGTAGTCTATTCGGTTAAAGAAAAAGTATATGAAAAATTTTCCTTCAACATTGGTGAGATTGCACATTTCCCTCGTAATAATACGACAGTAGTTTTAACTTATTTACCTGATTTTCGGATTGCGTACCGAAATATTTGAATCCACTGTCATCATGATTTTTGCAGTTTTAACTACCACATGAAGTTTAACAATGAGAAGCCGATTAAACCTAAATGTGTAATGTTTATTGAGAAAATGTTTGCTTATTGAGGCTTAACTTTATTATAAACAGTATTTGCAACATTTTAGAAAAGGCTACTTTCGACTCATCAATTTGATTCTTTCAACGGGGAATTTAGGGAAGCCAAAGGATTATTTAGATATTCACAAGATATATGTAGGAGAATATTTAGATTTTTTATATATATAAAGTGAGATGGGCTCACATAATTGCTTATGTGGATTGAGATATGCATTATATATATATATAATTGGTGTAGATGTGTTTTATATATATGTTTTGATATTTTATATGCATATAAATTGTGAGTAAAAATAGTATGCATTCAATACACTTAGGGTGAATTGTAGGTAGTTGAAGTTCAAAGAACCTATTTCAATTGCTTGTAGATACATATATCTACACACTAGATATATATGCATATAGATAGACATTAAAATAGGTATATAAATATTATCAAAAGCGTTTTAACTAATATAATTTATCCGTTGAGGAACTCACAGTGTTGCTTCTATCATATTCATATTATATATATGGTGTATACACGTATATATATATATATATATATATATATATATATATATATATATATATGATGGATATATTGATATTTATAGAAGATGTGGGAAGAACCCACATGGTTGCTTATATGCTTATCTATATATACATAATATATAGCCTATGGAATTATATGGATGTTTTTTATAAGAAGTGAGTATATATATAATTATGAATAAGTAAATAAATATAAAATTTATTATATAGGTATATCCGACACAGATATTTTAATGGAGAAACTAATTTATATAGGATATGAGTATTAATGTGTATTTGGCTGAGAGACGATTTCGTTAGTGTAAACTCCGTATTCGGTCTTGTCAAAACGATAGAATAATACTCTATAGACTTTCAACAGTTTTTTAATCTCTCTGTCTATAACCGATTGCAAGCAGGATGGGATTAGGTGAACTGGGGGGCATGTGAGGATTACTGCAATATTGAAATCAAAATTTTGTTGATCTTTCTATGCGTCCGGAACAGCAATTAAAATATAGATATCAGTGATAGGCGTGTATGTCAATCCATTAAGTGTGCTTATATAAGCAATACAATTTAACAAGAATTGATTGCGCGGGTGGTGGTAACAATTCTTTAAATCAAGTTTGCGAGCTTGAAGTAAACACCAATCCCATTCTTTAAATCAAGTTTGCGAGCTTGAAGTAAACACAAATCCCATTGTATTTAACCAGTCGTCGAACATAACAAAACTACCGCCAGCCGCAACGCACTGACGCGTTTCGACCTTCCTTGATCATCATCAGAGTACGACGGCAAACTGACTATCGAGGATCAAACCGCATTGAATATATATGGAAATCAACATAGTAGTTTTGTTAAGTTGTTCGACGACTGGTTAAATACAATGGGATTGGTGTTTACTTCAAGCTCGCAAACTTGATTTAAATAAGTGTGCTTATAGTTATTCAATAAATGTCACTTTAGTAAAATACACATGGTGTCACCAGGACGTGGTGGATTTCCGACCGGCAATCGGATCTCCTATAAAATACCACATGAGCCCGACGACGGCACCATGACTCGGCGTGTGTTCCCCGCCACAAAAGGGTTCAACAGCCACAGGATTACTTGGACTCCTGGACAGTACCCCGTACTTCCAAATGGCGAATGAGCTCTCAACAGCCAACGGCAACCATGCAACTTACTGCTGCCTTGCAGATTGCGCTTGGATGTGCAAAGGCTAGAGGTGCGTCCTCGATCAAAAAGCCGAGTGGTGAGGGCACACCACTTGTACCATATTCCCAAGATACTCCATTAAAATCAATGGAGCCGGCTTATCCTCCAAAAGGAGTCAGCCGCAGTAAAGTAAAGTAAGTTTATAGGTAGTTGTGTGCGCAGAGGGGGACAGGGATAAGTTTTTGTATACATTTGAGTATAAGAGAATAGGTATGAAGACCGGATAATAGGAAGACAATTAAAAATCCTTTTGAATTAAAATAGATATAAATATATCTGTCTTAAATGAGGATACCACATTTGCCACAAGTTGTGTTTTACTCCTGTGCGTATTGTGTCAACCCTGAAGATGAGACTGGAAAGGATGTCTCGAAATATCGGGCAAAGAACAATGGAAAATCTTGATCCAACGTCATTTTCAGTCAATCAGCTGATAGAAAGTTAAAAAAAGAAGGGACAAGTGAGAACCCATCAATCGAAGCCAATAAGCAGAGCACCTGAAAATGATCAAAATTCAAGATTTTATCGACCTAAGAGTGCTATCTATTGTCCCGCACAAGATAAATGCGGTCAAATCCACAAAGCGGATTAAGTTTGTTCACGAGTATACATAATGCACACCACACTGGGAGGTATAACAACACACAACTCTTCAATATTCATTCAGGTCTTGTACGATTTTCTTGTTTACATTTGATAAATGCGGTCAAAGATAAATGCGGTCAAATCCACAAAGCGGATTAAGTTTGTTCACGAGTATACATAATGCACACCACACTGGGAGGTATAACAACACACAACTCTTCAATATTCATTCAGGTCTTGTACGATTTTCTTGTTTACATTTGATTGCGAAGAGGGCACTTTGCAACTGAGTTTCTGCAACGTGCAATTTTCCCATCTCGTTGAAAACACATCACTAATTAATGTGCCTCCCTTGAGGTGAGATGTTTGTGAAGAATTTGTTCAACAACTGCCTTTGTTACCTGTGTGTAGTCTAAGGCGTTCCTTAATTCGCTTATTTTTAAATAGGCTATCCAACGTGTCTTAGGTGTGCTCATGGCTAACTTGATTGAAGATGCAAAAATAAAATATTAGACATTGAGATAGAAAGGCGTTAGTTTAAAGCAGAATAATTTCAATGCCAATAATTAGCAATGCTTGAGCATGTCCTATAAGCTTTTTAAAATCACATTCACAGACTTTAAATAGCCATTAAAATCTAGTTTTAAACCGATAGCATAACAGACAAATTGCCATCAGTCACACGTATTGAGGTGTAAAAGAACACCAAAAGCCGTTAAGCCGTACACAATCAAAGGCGTGTTATATCAATTAAACGTTTATAGAGGAAGCAGCATTTATTCGGTTAATTTAAAATAAAAATACAAGTCTGTATTTGGTTTTACGCGCCTAGCAACAAATTAGTTCAATTATGGCCAGAAGGGTGAACCAAAGACAGCATGAACTGAAGGTATAATCTCATGTACACATTTGTTTTGTGCTTACTGGCGACTCATCAGTAGGAGCCGGTATTACGTCCTTTAACCACTATATATTTGGGTGAGGAATGTCGGTTGGAGGTCGTCCATGCAGACGGTGTATTCGAGACGTGCTCGGTGCTTTGAAAATGGATGCACGATACTGTGGCGATTACACTCTTTAAGGGGAGGCCGAGTCTTTGTGCTTCTTGCACACCATTATAAATTCAATAATTGTTTTATTAGGCTGATCGTAATTCGAATATTGATAGTACTAGTGCTTACTGAAATCAACAGCGTTACTCATAGCATAGTTGGTGCTAGGCGTAGTAATAATATTAGCAATACCAGTGAAAATTTGTATTGCAATTGTACACTGTGTGTGATGCTGGTCTCCACTTCAAATGTCGAGCACTTTTACCTGTTTGTGCGACTGCCAATGCTGGGTCAGGTGTAGTCGCTATCTCTCGCATCAACTCAAAATGTTTTGCCGCGATTCGCTCCGGCAGAGTTAAATAGATACTCACGCAATTGCATGTTCCGTTCAATTGTGCACAGACTGGTTTGTTTGGCGAGCAACATGTTTTCAGCTTCTCCTGCATTGACAACATAATTTATGCTTCACCTGATCGGCTTCACTGACACTGGCATTGTTCATCTGCTTACTGAATGCCAACATCTATCGCCATTTGTTTTCTCTCTCTCTCTTCCTCTCTATGTAATTATTTGTTTGTATTTCTCTTTCTTGTGTTTTCGTGTGTACATGTGCGTGTATGCATTTACTTTGATTAACGCAAATGAGTTTACAAATTCACTGTCAATTATCTGAGAATACATTGAAAGTACTAACATTATGCAATCCTAATCATCATCATCATCTTCATCATCGTCATAACGTACACCAATACAACATGCTTTAGTAACTAATGTTTCACTGTCGTATAAACTTAAGAGAACTTCAAAAAAGTAATAATAATGAGAGAATAATATTTGAAGCAAAAGATATATTAAAACAGAGTGATTCGTGAGGGGGTGGGATCTAGTTAATATGAGTTAACTTGCCTCGACGACACACAGAAGTGAGGCAAGCTAAACACCTAAACGACACCACTGTGACCATGCCAACTTTAAGGCAAGGCAACATCGGCCTTACTCTAATATGATGCTTTATTTCTCTGTCGGGACCAGCATGCCTTAACTCACGATGCGGGAAAGAAAAATTGCGCCTTATTGGACGTCCTACTCACTCGAAATGAAAATGGTGATCTGACACTGGCAGTACTCAAAAAGTCTACTAATCACTGAGCAACACATTCATTATAGCAGGAGTGTGCCAAAATCTGACAGGAAAACTGGTTAACAACTTGGCAAATAGAATCAGGTAGATCTGCTCTGAACACAATTTCGAGGAAAAGATAGGTTATCTGGGGAAACTTGCTAATGAACTACTACTCGGCGCAGTGCATAGATGTCGGCATTAGACCACATCAGTTTCGTACCACGGAGGATCCCGTCAAAAATATTTTCCTAATTTTGTCATTTAGAGGCGACCTATCGGCCTCAATAATTGCACGGAGTTTAAATCGAATCCCTACGAGGAACTTCACTATGACGAAATTTAACGTCACATTCGGCACACGGATAGTCATAGGGTTCGTTGCCAAGGACCAATTTCCAATTCTCTTCAAATCCTTCATAGTCTGCGAATTTTCATGTTCATGCAGTAGCATACCAATGGGAAGCAGAAAAAAGCGACTGAGCTACATAATCCAGCAAGATTTACCGCAGAAATGATTGTGAGCTGACTTGATCTTGTTCAAGTCCTCCTCCGGCAAACACTAACTAAGTATTGAATTTCTAGTAACTGATTAGTTCAGTTAGAAACAGTAGGTTATGCAAAGTAAGCATGAATAGACGTTCTAGTCTCATGCACGCATGCGCCTCGTGCTTACTGGCGATTCCTCAGCAGATGCCGGTAACACGCCCTATACCCGCTATATTTGGTGAAGAAATGTACGACAATTGGACGCCACAATCGCCCAGTGTCAACTTCATACATTCTCTATACCATTGCGATCGTATTGTTTATAATATGCACCAAACATATAGATTATAGAGAAAGTGATTTTTGAGAAACGTATGTGGCAACTTGATAAAACCTCTTGTCATTGCTGTCTTTGTCATATCCTTCTGGTGCTGTTTTAACTAACTTGTTACTAGCTATGCATTTCCTACTACATAATTGCATATATATATAGATATATATATATATATATATATATATACATATATATATATAGGGGGGTCGCGTGGCACATTTACACAGACCTTTTTTATCAGACGTTTGAGGACGGTATTATTCGTCTTAATTTTAGTCCATTGTCATCATCGATACACGTGCACGACTGGAGACAATGTGGTGATTATCGGGCTCTTAACAGAGTTGCACCCTGATCAATATGCAGTAAATAATGCGTTAGATTTCAACGAAAAGTAGCCCAACGCGAATGGTTCATTGCGCTTGATCTTAAATCAGCCTCTAACCTGTTACCACTCGTCGAAGAAAGCGTAGAGAACAAAGGCTTTCATCGGTCCGTTTGGGTTCTTCGTTCATACGTGTTTGCGCTTTGGTTTGTGCAATGCATGGCAGACGTTTTGTAGATGCCCGAACGAGGTGATGGCTGAATATTTATCTCACATTGAAATAAATTGAACAGTTCATCAGAATGGCAAACTTTCGCCACGGTAAGGCATTTAGACTTTGATGCCCAGATCATTTAACCAGCTTCAAGCTAGGCGATGCGGAATTTATCGTACAAAAAACTGGAGAATTGGCTAGCAAAATTTGGCTCTCACTAGACTGTCGGCGCGCGGTACTTGACGCTTAGCATAACCTGAGTCAGCTCGATTTGGATAATATATATGCAAGTATGTATTAGGTTTTGCGAACCTAGTAACAAATTAGTTCAGTTGTGACCAGAAGGATAAACCAAAGGCAGCATGAACGGAAAAGTATAATCTCATGCACATTCGTTTCGTGCTTACTGGCGACTCATCAGTAGGAGCCGGTATTACGCCCTTTAACCACTATATATTTGGTAGAAGAATGTGGAATAATAGGACGGTATATATATTATATAGTGTGAGTTAGCATTGAAGTCGCATTGTCGTTGACTTTAGATTATGTTAGCTTCACTATTACAGGTTTACACATTCGTCTAGGAGATTGTACCGTCCTATTATTCCACATTCTTGACCAAAATATATAGTGGTTAAAGGGCGTAATACCGGCTCCTACTGATGAGTCGCCAGTAAGCACGAAACGAATGTGCGCGAGATTATACTTTCCGTTCACATGCTGTCTTTGATTTATCCTTCTGGTCACAACTGAACTAATTTGTTACTAGGTTCGCAACACCTAATACATACTTGCAAGTTAGAATGATGTCAAACGATGATTATCATCTTCTCAGCCGAGAGAAGCTAGCCTGAATATGGTGAGTGACTTTATATAGCTCCAATGCTAGTTTCACTCTCTACAATCAACTCAAAGTGTGTGTCAATTCATTCAGCGATGTTAATCAGTATTATATGCGTTAGAAATTATTTACACATTAAACTTTAGCCATTTTGATGTAGCAGAACTGCATACTGAGAAATAGTTTGCGTAATGAAACAGAAAGAAATTGTAAAAAAATGTTCACCAGATCTTAACTCAACTGGAAAATCTAGCACAGACCCTAGTAAATTTACAAAGCCAAAGTTTGATTACATGTATCCACTATATAATAAAAGGAGGCGAAAACGTATCTGCAGTACTTCCGAAATACGTAGTTCTTTCTCACGACATGATTTGAAAATCACAGAGAAATTCACGTTGAAAATCTACATTTGACGGTTAAGCAGTCGACGCCTACAAAATGGCGGCCTAATTAGAGAAACCGTGGATTAGACCACTTCATAACCGTGAAGTGGTGTCAAAAAGTTATCATTATGATCTACGTTGATGAATGAAATCGATGCGTCATCAGCTAATGCTGCAGAGGCCATTCAACAGCGAATAAAACTAGGAGTGCACTGGAAATTTTCCTACAAGATGAATCCAGTTGTTTGTCTGCCACGTGTAAACGAGAACTGCATTAGGCTGTGTTGCGTGGACAGATGAAGGCAGTCAGTTACTCGTGACATGCGAACGTGAACTGCAGAGGGCTGTGCTGTAAAGTTGCGTCGTTGCCTAATTGAAGTGGAGCAGCTTATTACCCGGTCTCTTTTATCAATTCATTCCTAGGTTAAACCAGTAACGCGTTTTGTTGTGTGTGTGCATGTGCTGACGCTTTGTTGAAGAGAGGTTCGGAACAGCCCTGGTGGGCATTTTTGCTATTTGTGTACGCGTATGATGAAGTTGGTGTGGTGAAACAAGCCGCACTACCGTGGCAGTTAGCATTTGCATCCTGCGCGACAACTAATTACGTCAATCAAGAACTTAGTCGTTGTCAGCGCCCGGCAAATGTAACGCGCAGTCAGCAACACGTTGATCGCTGATGGAGGTGAGCCGTGAATTATGTCTAGCTGCGCACACTATGGCTTGTCAGCATTCTATGCGATGGGCAGTCTGCGGTAGTGCAGTCAGACAGAGCGGAACGCCTCAGCAAATCACCTTTATTTTAGTGCAGATACATAGCTGACTGACTGCCTGCCGGCCTGGTTAATGATTGTATCGCCATTTTTGTGTGCTTTTTAATTTATAAAATTAAATTGTCCAGGTGGCCACTAGCGTTACAAGTTATTAAGTTGTGCAATTTTTGTTGAAATATATGAGATAGTGCATATTACAGATGCTTTTATTTTATGCCCACCTACGACCAAAAGCGTAATACAATATTTAGCTGTTCTCACATCGGAGTTTCGCCCTACTTCTACATTTTTATGTCCGTTCACCGTAATCAACTCGTGAATTACAGGTGATAATATCATAGGCGGATAGTTGCTTTGGAACCATTCCGTTGTTTTATGTTTGAATTGTTGTTTAGCATGCCAAATTACATTTCGTGTGCTGACATTTTAATCTGTAACGTTTAATGCAAATTATTACCAACAGCAGTTCCACGATGTGACAAACTAGGCCACCAACATTGTGCACACAGCCGATACCGTTTGCTCTGATCTCTGCATTAGGAACTGGGTGCAGTCATTCTAGCCTCATTGGGCTACCTATGTCAACGAAAGAAACAATTGGGGCCAGAGCATAGAAATCAGACAATGAGGATGAGCCGGCTACAATGTGACTGAGCAATTTGTGGTGGTTCAGCAGATGCGGACCACTACAATGCCAGCGTTTGTGTTAAGAATGAAAATAAAATCAAGGTCAGAGAAATATCACATTAGAAATATTTCAGAACAAACATGCAGAATAAGCGGACTATTTCTCCAAAAAAGTAGAAATAAGCGCAACATTGACTTGCCTTCTTCGTCGCACACTCGATTATAATCAACCTCCCATTCCGTAGTCCAGGCCCAATTTTGGGGCAAAGAAAACTCCTCGGGGGGCGGTTTTGCGGCACCAGAAGCATTTGTGTACGGTTGAGAAGCTGAAATCTTCCACGGCTGAGTTGGTTTACGCTCCTCGTTGTAAAAAACCTCTTCTACGAACTCAGTAAGTCCGGCATCCTAAAAGCATATCACGTATTTAATTCGAGTAATAAAAATTTACTGAAAGAAAAACTATATTGCTAGTAACTAACAGATCCAATTGCGATCGAGTTAGAATAACGTGAATACGTCAAGTCTAATTATCGTAACATAAATCGGTAAGCTAACTAAATCGGAGGACTAAAATATGTTAAACATGCCAGCATAAACTAAGCATTGTTTACTGACATATGTAAATAATTAATTGGTCAGGTGCTTATATCAAGGGCGCAACCTTGATAACAATAATTGCTATCACCGCCCGCGCAACTAATGTTTGTTTGACTAAAATATGTGCTTGAATAGTTGCCTAGCTATGGATTTCACCTTCGTCCGTCTCATTTGCAAACTTTCTCGCTTATAAATTATCTTCCTTAAATTGTAGTCTATCCATAGAAGAAAAAGTGTGCTTAAATAGAAACACATCTTTCATGAAATCATTCGATGATTGGCGCAAAAGGCTAAACTTAGCTGCACTTCTTTTCGAAATAATTCAGTAATTTAAGCACAGGAACCATTTTAAACTAAATATTCATGGTTAGATAGTAGAAGACATCTGTTGTAGCTAATTTATTGGCAGGTAAAATATGAAGAGCTGAATACGTAGAATAAGATTGACTTGCCTTCTTGAAGGAAAGAGACAGTTCAGGGCTTATGTACCAATCGCCAGCCCATTGCATGCCGTCTGGAGGCCGTATCGCGTCTTTCGGCATCTCAAAATTGCCAGTGCAATCGGACCAAGGGCTACGTGTCATGATCATCGGTGTGCCCCAATTCGACAATGTCTTCAATTGATTCTCGTACTGATCCCACGGAGGACGTGCATAGCGGGGAAGGAAGAAAAGCAAAATGATGGAATGAGGATGCAAGGCAAACGGGGAAGATTCAGAACGCTTTCTATAAAGTAGACACCGGTAGGACCACCAAAGTTAAAGTTTTGTGTGTCGCAGAATAACGACCTCAATTTAGAATAAACTCGTGAATACATCGTGAGGTGTAGCTAACATGGTACAAATTAATGATCTACAAAGCCGAGTGGAAATCTGCTCTGCTGTTCGTGGAATAATGCCCGCTTAGATAGATCGTACCACTAAACGTTGACACACTAATAATTGTAGACCAGATAGTTAACACTTAGCCAAAGTAAATGCCAGTGATATAATTCTGACCAACTTCCATAGGCGAAAGTGAAACATAGAGGCCTAGCGTGAAACTGCAAACAAGGTGGAACAAACGCATCCAATCCCTTGCATATATATATATACGTAAAAATCTATTACACAACATATTTTTCAGTAAAAAAGCTCACTGTGTAATCAAGAGCATGCTCATAGCAAATAATAGCCCATTTATTATTGTCGAAACAAACCACGGCAAACAATAAACTCGTAAAGTTACGACAGCCCAGGAGTTTCTCCGACGCGAGCCATTGTGTCAATGATCACAACTCAAACCAGCTACGTTTCTCTGAAATTTGCTTCAACCACAGCGAAATATCATAAACCCGAACATCCTCAAGGACACTTTCGAGTTAGCAGACTAACTGAAAGGAAAACATCAAAGAATGCAAAATGGCCTCACCTATCGATTCGTCCTTCTTTACGAACAGTCCCCAAGAATACACGAAGACTATCTTTTGTGACCTGTGTAAGCAATGAATTGTAATGTTTTCCTACAGACACAAATGATCTAAATGACATTATACAAACGTGAAAAACGTGCAATTCACATTATTACCGGTGGTTCAATGGATTAGCTATTGGAGGCTGCACTGCACCTATGATAGCAGACTTATGCACGCACCACCTTGAAAACACGAACCTGATAAGATATAATTGACCAGTGCATACGTTACAAAAGGCATGTAGATCATCTGTTATTGTTCGTCCCAGACACGGCAAATCCAGCTGAAGACATGAAACCAACCAATGAAGCCAAAGCAGACATCAAATTTATTCTCGAGGCAGAGAGAGAGAGAGACAACACGTTTCTCCTCTTGAACGTCAAACTCACTCGAACAAAAATGATGAATTGACACTGCCAAAACTGAAGATGAGCTAGGCTACCTGAGAAAACGTTTTCTAATTAACAACTTATTATTGTATTGAAAGGTTATAACCCGGCCCAACTTTTCAAAGTTCCAACAACATTCTGTTTTTTTACCTGATTTTCGGATTGCATACCGAAATGTTTGAATCCACTGTCATCATGATTTCCCCGTCGCGCAACATGTTTCTTTTAAAACATTCTGTTTTACTTGAATGGCTACGAAACACACACACATATACACGTACAATTAACTAGCATTCAGGCAACTCTGAATGCGCATTAGACAAGCACCAGCAAACATTCAATCGGATTGGCAACAAACTGAAGTTGAAACAGCTGTGCAAACGGCACTAATATCATCAGTAACAGTGACAAAACTTGCACATGATATTTGCGATCAACATTGCAATCCACACACCCCTCGCTGTTACCAACGGGGCAAAATGAAGGCGACACGAGAAAAACGGCGTGCGGGGAAACTACACTCGTACACACAATAGCTGAAAAAGCAAACACCTGGTGAGAACTCAATCTGTCAACACAAGAATAACCAGATCTCAAACATCACTCTGGAACAAAATAAGGATGACACCTACAAGCATACATACGCACAAACACACACACACACACACACACAAATCATCCCGCATTAAACAGTAAAATTGAAAATCAGGCTATTTTTCATTCTCTTAATCAAATGAAAGCCAAGAATGTAATTTATCGTTGAGTATTCTCGGAGTAATTATCCACAATCAACATACACTTGTTTTCACTTTTCCTAATAAAAATTATACTGTGTAATACTGTATGCGATTAGTACCTTGTATTGCTTAGAACACATTCAAATTGATATTCAGTCTGAATTCAATCTCATCGGAAAATTCTTAAATGCGAGCTACGCAGAAGAACGCAGTTGTTGGAAAGTGCCGCGAAAATCGAAGCAAGATATGACAACACAATGGTATTTCATTATATAGCGTGGTAGAATGATTCTGGTTCCAAATGTGAACAGAAAATGCGGTGAAAAAGTAGTTGAGAAAAGTTTTAAATGCGATAATAACTTATCAAAATGAGGAATCAACAAGTTAAATCCTGTAAAAATATTAAATAAAGCCACAGAAGTGGAATCAAGTTAATAATGTCGCCTGAATGGCTTAAACATTGGACAGATTTCTGGCTAGATGCTGAAAAATAGCTTCTCTAGAAGGACAAGTCATATCAACAGCATAAGTCGCGCACGTTGAGACAAACCGGCGGCCCGATTTCGAGAGAAAAGACTAAGGACAGATATGGATGCCAATAATAATACTCAAAATAAAACTAAAACAGACCTCGTTACAGTGTTCATAAAGCGATCACCTTATCGTACAAAGGATTACATTTAATTGTTAGTTGTTGCGCACCTAGTAACAAACTAGATAAAACAGTACCAGAAGGATAAGCCAAATTGGGCATGAACGGAAGCTATAATCTCATGTACACACGCGTTGTGTGCTTAATTATGACTCATCAGTAGGAGCCGGTACCACGTTCTGTGGCTAAAATATATTTCCTAGAAGGTACAATCTCCTCTATATCAATGAGTATTGAAGCAGTAACGGAGCTAAGTCAATAAAGAGTCTCCCGCAATGCAACTTGAGGGTCAACTCACAATATGTAATATATATCGCGTATAAATTAATTACCATCGATAGATACGAAGCCTTATAAGAAATCGAAAACAAACAGAGCATCTAACACTAAAAGTTTAATTGAAATGCTTCAAATAGCCCATTTATCGGTATTTCATTAAAACGAGCAAGTAGAAGAAGAGGAAATCCGACAACTGCCGACCTACTTTTGTGAATGCGTTTCAACGACACGTCTTCGTTAATTCAAATCGTGACTTTTTTAGCCGTTCGAAGAAAAAAAACACAGCAAAGGGACGCAATGAAGGCTTCATGCCAGGAATGAGAACCCAAATGTAGCTCAATAAATATGCATATAATTTTGGAATCCTATTATCTTGGAAATTTATTATTCGCTTTTCAGTTGGTTCAAAATAAATTTTATACTTTTCCATTATTAACCTGAAATTAACAATAATCATAAAATTTATTGAAGTTTGCCTTCTCAAAGAATGGACATACCGTTTCAGCGACCAACTGCAGTTCAGCGCTTTTGTCAAGACTATTATAGAAGTTATTTTCATCCTTCTCGAGGCCAAGCCAAACCTTGACACGCAGCTGCGCTGGAATTTGCCATTTATCTTCGATATCCTTTTGGTTCAGTGTCGGCTCCTGTTCGCATACACACCAAAACATGAATTCATTACACATCAATTAGCAACAACTTAAGAAAATATAATATCTCACTGTCTTATGAACATCTTGACAGACGCAAAGGCAAATTTGCAACAAATTGTCCAAATACGTGAAGATCACGAGAAATCATGCTACATTTGCGATTACCTAAGCTCAACAGCTAGCATGACAGTGAACAGTGAATCAGTACGCAGTTCCAGAATGCAAATTCACACATCTTAGACAACCTGAATCAGATGCCAGGCAAGCGTTAATTTATATAGGACTTTCCTTCAATTGAGTCAATTTAAAAAACTGCCAGCGAAATTCTATCTCTCAAAGAGAGTTGTTAAAAGAGAAAATAACAATTAAACAAGACTATGGGTTTCACATTGATTAATCAGAGCGACCAGATCCATTTTGGGCACATAAAACGTACAATGGGATCATCTATGTACAACGAGATTATTAAAACACCTAACAGACTAAATAACTTGCACTCACATCACAGAGTACAAACCCTTAACTAACAATCAAGCAAGACAACAGATTTTACAGCAATCCTCGAACGTGAACTACAGTAATTCTTCAGAGTGGCTCAATACGCAAGCCAATTTCCAATAACACAAACTGAAAATTTAAATAAACTTTGTTCAACTAAGTAAAAGACCACCATAATAACCTAATAACTTACAGCCACATCTCAGAGAATGCACGCTAATCTAACGAACAGACTAATGAGATAGCCTTTTACAGCAAGCCTCGAATGCTAACTAAACCAATTCTCCAGAGTGAATAAATTCAGTGTGGGCTTAACGAGCGAGTCCACCTGCAAGAGCCATTTTAATAATGTCCGTAATAATAGCCGATTGAAAAAAACTTCTCAATTAAATCTTTTATTCATATCACAAAGCATACGCCCTTAACTAATGATCTAACTAACGAGGCAATGGATTGTACAACCAGCATCTAATGTTAGGTACAGTGATGTTGGAAAGTGAAATTATCTATCGTGTGCTCAACGGGGGAAGTTATTTCCGAGAGCGCGAACTATACTTTGCCATCGTCTTTGAATGACTAGACAATTAAATTTTCGACGACTGGTTAAATACAATGGGATTGGTGTTTACTTCAAGCTCACAACCTTGAGTTAAATAATTGTTACCACCACCCGGGCAAACAATTATTGTTAAATTGTATTGCCTATATATATGTATGTATTTGTGGCGAAAGCTGCAAACAGTTAATGTTCGTGACTGCATAGCAATTGTGCAACCGACATTTCCAGTCAAGTTCAATGTATGCGAGACTGCTAGACGTGAGAGCCACATATCTAAGTTTGCTTTCCATATATATACACAATGAAATGCGGTTTGACCCTCGCTAGTCAGTTTGCCGTCGTACTCTGATGATGATGATCAAGGGAGGTCGAAACGCGTAAGTGCGTTGCGGCTGGCGGTAGTTTTGCTATGTTGTTCGACGACTGGTTAAATACAATGCGATTGGTGTTTACTTCAAGCTCGCAAACTTGACTAGTAGAATTAAATTTTCTAGATGAATATAGCTACCTTAGCTCAAAAACGTTCCAAGAAAATAAAGAGTTCGTCAAAAAAGGGTTTTGTTAAGAACATATGAACTAGACGAATCAGCTTGCCACTACGTACGCACTGACTGGAACGTGAACACACTTTCGATAGTCCTCGTCAATTGAGAAAGCAGAAATGGCATATATGTGCAACAAATTATTTCAGAACTCCTGTGCAGCGAGAAGTTTATGAACAACAGATGAATAAAAGAATAAATCAATATGCGTGGCACAGTCAACGTAATGAAAATAAGACAGAGCGACTGAGCAAAGAACGGAATTGATAGAAAAAGTCAATAGTCATCAGAACCATGCAATTACTAGACGTCTAATTCCGAAATTGTTAGCATCACGGCATAAGTGAACGGAACCAACTGCAGGAAGTTTAGAAGAAGAAGACGAGACATTCTACCTCGCCGATTTATGGTCTCGTATGGATAAGTGTTAACTCACCTTCAGATTTAATTTTTGCACAGCACCGCAATATCGACCTCTGAATTCTTCATTTTCGTCGTATAGTACATCGTAAGCTGGTATTCTGTAATAGGCGATGCGATCATTGCCAAACAACATCCAGATGACAATGTCTGGCATGCTGTTTTGTGACTGTTAACATGAAGTTGTGAAATGCAAATTAATAAAAAAATAACTATAAACCAGTTGCAAACAACGAAGCAATTTCATATTTTGAATGTCGCTGGCAACACTAACTGAGCCAAATCATATTTTTTCAATTATCGAAATAAAGTTTAACCATAGAAATATAAATCTATGAGCACATTTCGAATGTCGCACGTGCTATAAATCACAAATTTAGAGATTAAAATGTTGCCAGAAGAAAGCAGAACGCCACAATAAGGTTGGTGAAAAATGTCTTCTTCATTAAGATTAATTCTGCAATACAAAGCAATTTTGCATCCAGCTTCGGTTCAAGGGAACGATTCGAGAATTTAATTGAATTTGCCCAACCGTGAAACGTGAAGCGAATAAAAAAGTTCAGCTCCAGTGAAAAGCTGTAAATTACGCGCGCGAACCAATTTTGCGGGCACTTAAATTCAGAACACATTTTTCTTAAATCAACAGTTGGCCTTTGAAGTTCCAAGGACTAAATAAAATTTAATTAATCCGGTTATTTTCTGCAAATGTTACAGAATTGAAACCAAAAATGAAGGACAAATGTTTGTGGACAAAATATTTTCAATGATTTTTAGTTCAAATATTTACTTCCTAATGGGCATTTCATTCTACGTGTACGCGAGTGAGTGAGAGTTTTATTTTTAGGATAACAACACTGAGTAGAGGTAATTATTCAGAACGCTTCTCCAAGTAGACCGTTAAATGCTTGCCTTCGGAATTGCTTTCCATGTGTTCTGTCTCGCCTGTGACGAATCGGTTATTCAATCCTGATCATTATTTTAAACATCAAAGGATTTGCTTCAAGTATGACTGACGAATATGCTTATGCAATGAGCAGTGTGGCTTCGGGGTGGTTCCTCGTCACGAGTGCTACTAGTAGCAAATTCAGCTAATTTATTTTTACTCCCTAAGAATAGTTTTCAGGTGTGCTCAAAATACGGAAGAACCAAAAGCGCCTAACCTCAAAAAGATAATCAACTAGACTGTAGTAATTAGGAAACCCGAAATATTTCCAATCCTCCGTAATCTATCGAAACAAAGTAAATAATCAAGAACCGTGTTGGCGAAAAATGAAATGTGAGTTAATATGTTGAAATAAGGCACGTTACAGCGGCGCAGAATTGCTTCAATCAGAGGGGACAATTTCCGATTATCCTGCACCCGAAGAATAGTTCACAGCTAAATTCGTCAATAAAAGACATGAACGCTTAAAATCGCTAAAAAGATGCTGGACATGGAAATTGTTTTTCTAAAAGCGCAAAAAGCGAACTTTCATTAGTCAGTGGCACATGACAATGAAGTTGGCACACTGTTCCTGTGAACAGTAAAAGAGTGAATTCACGCTTATCTGAGAACAAACCAATCTGGCAATTTTAGCAAACGAATAGTGCTCCATGTGCGTTTTTAACCACACACGTTTTTCTCCGTGAAATTTACGATATGCAAATAAGGTGCTTTGGCATTTTATTTAAGGCAAAATGTGCGTGTATACGTCCCTTTTTTGAAGCTATTGGAATAAATCGGCGGTGTCCAGAACTGTGCCAGATTCAATAATTTCTTCATGCACTGGCAATACCATGAGGCTTATTGAACCCCATGCAACATGTGCTTAGTTACGTTTCTTCTTTTTAAACCATTTTTGTGTGATGTATATTTTTGTGTATTCTTTATATGTATTGCTTTTCTATTGAATATTTTATTTATGCTTCCTGTAAATCAATTGATGAGACGGAGCGTATGCGCTGATTTTCATTTTAAATTCAAATTCTGTATTTGCAGAATGGAGAACAACATCGATTAGGCAGACAGTTCTAAACACAAACGAATTACCTAGACTAGCTTATTGATTGTGATACAGCACACTCAACGAGTTTTTATCTACACTCTGTCTATTTGTTTGCTCAATTAAAGAACAGAAACACACACAAAACGTTAATTTTCAATCTAAAAAACCCACGGTAATGGTAAAAGTGTGCCTTAAGTAATTAACATATAGGTAATAATTATTTTTTTAATAATTATTTTTTATAAAAACAAATATAACCAAGCATATTTGAGACAGAGTGCTTGTTGTTGACACCCATTTTATTGCGAAGAGGGCCATTTAAAATATAAGTTCGAATTTAACTGGAACTCAATGCTATAATAGACAAAAAACAATCCAGAACTGCCGCTGAATCTCGAGATGGTATGGCAAGGATAAACGCAACGTAGTAAAAGTACACAGCGCTTATTATGTCGCAGTCAGGCTGAGGAGCATGTTCAATCGCAAAAGAGAAATTACACGGCAAATAATGAACGAGGCGTATGCCCCAATTAATGCAAACAGAACCAAACAGTTGCACAAATTGACACACACAAAGAGTCAAAGTTGCCAACAGAATTGTGCTTGAAATTGCGCACCTCAATAGTGAGCGATTTGACCTGCGCCAGCATGCCTTCGATCTCTGCGATGGCATCGGCGATATGCACAGCGTTAGTAAGCAGCTCGTTGGCTTGTTGCTTCAATTCCGTGATGACGAAATCACGATTCGCTCTCGTCTTCAGATCCAATGTTGTGGTGGGTATACTTTCAGGCGACCATTGCGGCAGACTGCGCCTGTTTTCAGAAGAGAAATAAGACGAGCAAATTAAATCAATGCCAAAGGCAGGCAGTAATTGATTACAACAGGGCGTCTGCTACATCTTATTGATTGTTCAAACTGTCACCTAGTTGCCATCGGCTCAAGTTCAAATAATGTGTACACGGAAGGAAATGATTTGAAAGCGAAGAAGGGGGTTGTACTTAGGCATTAATATTTTCGAATCAGAGAACTCGCAAACAACTTGAGAACTGCCTAACCAGAGCTGGCTCACCTCACGTTTACGTGGAAAAGTTACTGCAAAGGATGTTATTTCGGCATTTGATTTTTCAAAAATTAATTAATTCACTCTGCGTATACTATGTGAAGCAAATAAAATTAAATTGCACCATCATTTTTTAGTTAGACATTCTTCATCAACTGTGCTATTCTGAAATGGCTATGTTGCAACAACGATTATGCAATTAATGTATTCTTAGTTGCGTAGAACTAAAGTGTACATGCATATTTATTAGAAATTGCCAATCTAGGTCCAAGTTACTTCCTACCAAGCCAAGACGACATGCCAAGGCGATAGGCCAAGGACAGTGTTAGCAAAGCAAGTGATCCTGTAGATGAAAGCGTTTCTTACACAACTCGGCACTAACTTCGAAACCAACAATGTGGAATATTGCATTGTCATTTTGCTCCTGATGACTTGATCGGTTACACGAGGCCTTTGGCTTAGTGAAGATTCCTAAGAGGAAGTAAAAGAGAATCGATATCGTTAATGGGCTTGCATAATTTCACCGTATCAACTACACTGCACGCGCTGGCTCCCAACTGAAATAGAAATTAATAAATGCATCATGTTTAACACACGAACACACAAACGACTAAAATACTTATCCGCCATTTTAGCGGTGAATTTTATACGGAAATTCAAAGATCGAAAGGCATTTGAACAGTGAAAGAGGAAATACTGACAGACTGGGTATCGAATGCCATCAATGCGTCAGATGTTAGCATGGGTAGTGTTTTGTAACCAGTCCATCGGTCGCTTGTGAGTTGGCGAACCTACACTATTTCCGCTTTGTCCACTTTTGAGGGCCGGTTACAGTGGTCATACGAAAATATTGTATTCACCACATCTCGATGTTGGCACAACTAGAGCTCACGAAGCAGAAAACAGGCCGTCGTTTGTGTGCATTGCAGGTGAGAGACGAGCTATCGGATGGCATCATGTTTGTTTGCTAACATTGTCTGGCCTATCTCCCGTAAGTAGAATAAATGCAACGGCTGTCATCACGACATCCGAAGACGTTTTCTCTATTGCATTAATTAAAAAAAGCCAATGCCAAATGCCCTCCAATAACGATGGTCCACTAATACACATGGATAGTGCAGCAACTAAGCGGTAACTTAAAGGAGGATTGTATATTCCAATTGGTTTTACTTAGTACGTCGCGCTGATAGGCAGAATGAATTGCTAGTTTTACCTAGCTTTAAAGGTAAAGTCTCGTGACAATCAGAAACACTGCAGGTTGTGTGCTTTATTAAAAGGCAAAAATAAAACAAGAATCGCAATTTGACTCGAAAAATGTGAGGCTAATAAGTACTTGATCAGTCACTTTCACCTTCCTACAATTTGTCTACGAAACTGAAAAGTGATGCATTGCACGAGCACTTCTCTTTTCAAGAACAGGTGGCTACGCATTTAAGAGACCAGCATACAAGGCTACATTACGTGGCGGAATTGACAATGATTCTTCAGTCTGCCCAGACTAAATGACATGGCAAATATTAATTGTGGAATTGAGAAACAATGTGATTCAAATCGATACTGTAGAATGAAATATTTCTCCTAATGACCGACACACGAAAACGCCTGAAAGTACAAAGTCGTGGTGATCGCGATTATGACAAAAATTTCCTCATCGATAAGTCTGCTACACAGCGATCGATTAAGATTTTAAAAAGGAATTGCGGTTTAGGTGTTAACTACAGGAATTTAGAAAGTAATAAAAAAATCGGCCAATGTTATTATTCAAGACAGCAATTATTATTGGACAACAAATGCTGCATCTCTATTGGTTAATTTAAAAATTATGAATAACTTTTAATAGTACACGTTATGCTATATTTAGAATTTATTAAATCGCTTATGTTCAATGTTATAGCTTTATTCCAAAGTACCAAGTAGTAGCCAGACAAATTTTTTTAGTTCTGCACATGTAAATCGCACGGATTTTTATCAATCTAAAATTAAACGCTTATTAAGAATTATAGTTAGTGCTTTGTCTAGCTAAACTGCCACTAGCAATTAATTAATGAATGAATGAATATTTCTTTACAAATTAGTTTCCAAATAATGACAGTCACTATTTATAATATTTTTTTCTAATCAAGGAACCCCAATGCTTATTTATTCCTCAATATGCTACTCGTTGGTTTATTAGTTGGCTTTGGTTCACGTAGTGTCGCAGAAACGTGTAGTTCTCCAGGATAAGGTGTAATAGGTCATTGTATGCATTGGTGAACTGTGCAACTAGTAATGGCGAAAACTAAAATGAAAAAAACATGCAAGATCGACAATACGTCAATTTCACAGGTAGATCGCACAGTAATGCACTATAAATACGCAATGTTAATCCACTGCTGCGTAGTTAAAATGGTCTCTGTTGTGTGGGTGGACCAGTTCGCCCATTACCAATATGAGTGAGTGTGATTCTGACATAGCTTTCCTTATTTGAAATTATCCATTAGCATTAGGCTAGAGAACTTAATTTAAAGTTTGCAATGGCGAAAGTTCTCCTCCGTGCCGGACACGCTTGCTTTCACTTTAGCACAAACTATTTAATACCAATTGTTAACTGTTCAGTACAAAGAACGCAAAGCTTCACGTGCGAAAGTATAGTTTTATACCAAGGGAATCGGCGATAGTCCGATTAACGATGCTGTTTCGTAAAGCAAGAGACCGCTGGCCGAGAGACGGGGGATTTAAATGGCAAGATGCACACCCTGCCACAAACTAGAATTGTGCGCCATAAAAGATTTAAACATTTTTACATGTGCCAGTGATTTTTACCAAAAAATATAACGAATTAGTTAAAACAGTAGGACTTACGATAAATCGACCAGGAATTCATTCATACATTGGACAAAAAGCAGAGCTTGGTCTTTTTCGGAATGATGCGCTTTGGCGGCAATCTTCAGATTTCCCAAATTGTAATCCTTAAAGATAATAAAACAAAAACAGCTAAAGCTATGTAAAAAGCAGAAACTGAGAAAAAAACCTAACCTAATGATCAAGTGACCTGTATGCAACAGTAGAGATTTTACTGTCAAGAATTAATAGTATATGACAAGAAAGTCAATGCTTCGTAAAGCAAGAAGTTAAGATAGCTACTCTTAGAAATGAAGCAAACGATTCCACTTGCAACTCACTATCGGTTAGCACTTCTCTACTTTTTTGTGTGGTTTCGCTTATTCTGCGAATGATGCAAAGAGTACGCTAACACGTGGTCGAGGAATCAACGATGTCTTTGCATAGGCTGTCGTGTGATCTGAAGTTTCGATGTCAATGTGCGATCGGCACAGTTTTTATCCGCAACAAGCCTCATGTCTGAATTCAGGGCGTGTTTCTACATAAATGTATATTCGCAGTAGGTTTTCGTTTCGTTATCATCAATTGTAATTTTTCAGAATATATTTTCGATCATCTTCTTTTACGTAACCTCAGAGGCATTACGGTGTTTAAAACGTCTATGAGTACAAAAGCAGAGTATTTTAAGTAAACAAACCAATGAATGTAGTGTACTATTTTTGATATCTAGTATTTCTAAGTAGTTAAACCAATATATTCACGTATAAGTTATTGATTCTTATCCCATATGGCCACCATAAGGCATGACTTACAGCGAAGATTATTTAACATTTATATACTTATTCACTATTTTGATTTAATATTTATTTTGTCATTCTTACATGCGTGTAATTTTTTATCTGTGTCCCTCTTCATTATCTACCTTGGCTGAAACATTGCCTCACTCAAGATGATCGCAGGTGTGTTGGTACTCGCTTTTCTATCAAATGATCATTATCGTACTATTATTATTATTATTAGTATTATTATTATTATTATTATTATTAGTATTATTATTATTATTATTATTATTACTATTATTATTATTATTATTATTATTATTATTATTATTATTATTATTAGTATGATTATTACGCTTCACTTTGCGTTTCTCTCACTTACTAAGCGTTCACAAATTCTGTGCAAAATGTTCACACTGCCGAGGCGATGCGAAATGTCCTCGAATTCGGCCTCCACCACGGCGCAAGGCTTGCTGTCGCCCCACGGCAAGAAGTAGTAGTTGTTGCCATCAAATACTGGATTCGTTGGTTGCGTAGTCGACGAGCATGGCTTCAGCGACGCGTCCAGCGTGTTGCCGTAGTTGCCGATGCTGACCTCAAACTGCACTGCGCCATCCACGTTCTTAATCATGTTGGCAGACAGGAAGCTGCACAACAACTTATACCGACGTCGACGCATAAATTTCTAAAAATGTAAACAAATCAGAACCCTCTTCAAGCAGAAATAAGAAGGAATCACAGTTGAAGCCAACAAGGAAAACCAACAACAAACGAAATTCACTCCCATTCTCATTTGCCAAGAAATAAACAAACTTCAGCTTGATATCAAAAACACTGCTAAATCAAGCTTGCGAACTTGAAGTAAGCACCAATCACATTGTATTTAACCAGTCGACGAGCAACATAGCAAAACTACCGACAGTCACACATACTGACGCGGTGATTGGTTGTATACCTATTCCACACTCACCTACCATATATATACATATATATATATATATATATATATATATATATATATATATATATATATATATATATAGGATACCAACACTATGGCTATTGTATCAGCAACCGATACCAACACGATGGATTTCAATGTATGCTATAGTTCACCGAAATTGAGAATTAAAACTATTTCTGAACACCTGTTACTCCAGTAAATACATACACTCTGGCCTTGATCGATATCAGTTACCAGAATTAATGAATGGATGAATGAAATGTGTGGATGGTTTGCGATTTGTTTTGGCGACCTATTAAATGTGTCTGTTTATGTCACATTTTTTCTAATTTTATGACGTCTGGTCATTCGTTAAGTGTCATCTAGTTGGTTATGTGGCCTATGTATAACTTCAGTTTTATTGTACAACTTCTGTTTCTCGCCAAGCCCCCGGTACTCTCCTGCTTCGCGGCACATCTGATTCTTGCCTGTTCTCTTATTCACCTAAATAATTACAAGAAAATGTGTTGTGCTGGCGGTGATAACAATAACTTTAATCAAGGTTGCGATCTTGATATAAGTATCTCTTTTCCACCTGACATTGCTGTTGCGGTGAAGTTTGTACAGATTGAATTTGTTTGGTTTTTGCCGAATATACGTTCCATTTTCTTTTATTCGCGGCCAGGCAATCGCTGTACTGTGCTGATGAAACTCTGAACATTCAGCAGGGATTTCTGCCGTACGACATATAGTGCTGCATCAACGATTTATTATTGAGGAACACAATGGGTATTATTTCAATATACAATTTAGCAAACCGCACAAACACTACTTAACTTACCGCAACTTTAAGTACGTCATCCGAGGGAATATCTTCAATCTTGTCCTCAACGGGCTCATCACACAGAACTGTAGTCAAGTCGAGTAGCACACGACCTCTGTAGGCGATTCCTTCACCTTTTCCACTGTTCAATACTTCAAAGCGATCTTCTATAGGCGAGAACTCACGTTTACTACCATACAAATTGACGAAACAGGGGCCAAACGTTGGCAAGAAGCCTGTGAGAGTACGGAAATCACCAGTTGCCAATTAGGACAAATCAGGTCAACAAAGTGAAATAAAAATAAACAGTAGACTGGCAGAACAATTTACCCTTCGTAAGCAAAAATTTGGAACGAACAATTTAAAAATTGCTAGCGAAAACTTGATGTAGTGGTTAGTCCAAACTATTACAAGGAAATGATTACGTTAGCTGATTGTATAAATTTAGATAATTGCGAGTTGTAGTGATACCGTTAGAGGTAACATAGGAATTCGAAATCAATTACCTGCGCTCAATAATGTAAAAATTTCAGTTAAAAGACATGATTATGGTCTTTGCCATGAGAGAGTTTAAATACCTATAGTTTAAATACAGCGATGAGACGCATTGACGCAGCCTAATAATTTTCATTGTTCTCACAGAAGAGATAAAAGTATTAACAGATACACTTAACGACGACAGAGTTGATATTAAATTCGAGAAGAATATGAACGATAATTGGAAGGAAAGGGTAAGAAATAAATGCAGATCGATGTATAGCTAGACGGCAAAATCAACCAAATCGTAACAAGAAGCAGAGATTGAAAATTAGAAACATGCGCCAATCGTAAGACCTACGAATAGAAAATAAATAAAAAGATAAATGAAAAGAGGCTAATATGAACAGGAACAATAAAATTATTGATATGATTGATA
Source organism: Eudiplozoon nipponicum (assembly GCA_029291075.1). NCBI lineage: Eukaryota > Metazoa > Platyhelminthes > Monogenea > Mazocraeidea > Diplozoidae > Eudiplozoon > Eudiplozoon nipponicum. The sequence continues at coordinate 39,455 of JAQBSW010002538.1, read as the reverse complement.
TTTGTTGCGAATAATTATTCCCAATTTCTTTTCTTTACACGTCGAACTAAATTTTATGAATATCGTTAATTTCAAATTCCAGTTTTTTTTCAATCTTTTTTTTAATAAATTCATATCATCAGTGTGGCACGCCTTCTGTATAATCTTCATTTTATCGCTTCATTGTGTTCTAGATAGCACAACTTCTATACAGATATTTAACAAGAAAGTGGTTTGTGGTGTCTTGATAGTAAATTATCAGAACAATAACGCACATGAAATCTTAATACATTGTTACAGCTGTGTCGAGCGGTTTACTAACGTTTTGTTTCGTGTATCCATATTTAAAAGCAGTGTTGTCTTAGAATTAGGTATAAATTACTGTAGTTAATCAGAGAGAATAAACCGTTGGTCATATCCGAATTTACAGCGTTTCTCTAATAATGTTTTGTCTCTTAATTATCAGCAATTTTGTGCCTTTGACCCTCGTGCGAATATTAAGCGCAGAACTTTGGTGATAGCTTCTTTGTTAGCATATCTCAGCTCTCAAGTGTCAATAATTTAGGTTTACCAGCAAGTTGATTTGATAGTCGTGAGGCACTAGAAGCAGCAGTTGATAATTTACAATCTCTAATACCAGAAACAATTCAGAACCATACCATGAGGTATTCTGCCTTTCTATCGCATTACCCACACCGTCCCCTTCAGTCATCTTAACGTCTCAACGGTCCCCTGCCATCATCACACCGTGCGAAGCTACTCGGTCTCTCATAATCTTGACATTAATATTATCTACATGGATCAGAAAACCTGCCAGTCGACCACAGCCACTTAGGTGTTCCATAGAAGCTAGCTCAAGAAATTGGTGTATAAATCATCGCACGAAAACGTATCAAGATGGTACCGTGTGTGAACTTCCATGGTGGAAAAGAGCAGGCTTAGCAAAGTACGAATCTCAGACCCACAGAAAAAAACATACAGAGGGCGTAAGGCCGACGCGCATTAATTCCGTCACTCATTAAAACTGCATCATTAATAGCTGCTACCGTTCAAGTCTCGCTGGTCGCGTTTGCAGTTGACACAGTTGCTGGGATATTGTTAGTTACGGTGAATTTATCAGTAGCATGCAGCACCGACGTAAAATTAAAGGCTGCCAACGGGAAGCATCAAATAGACGAAATACTATAAACAAGACACCACCATGAAGCATAGCGCCGTAACTTTTCCTGGAGCTCATGAATGTTCACACAGCCTCAACCAGCATCTACCCGAAGAGAAATAAATGGACAGATGCATTAAAAATCAAGTTCATCACCAGAATCTATATATATGATGCCAATTCAGCAAATTACAGAATGAGGTTTCCTTCTTTTCCATAAACCAGGTTCAAAATACATTGTGGCACTAATAATTTCTTCACAATAGCTTCGTGAAAGAGTGAGATAATTAGAAATATGATTAATAAACACAGATAATTTTGAAGCATTGCGCAGTGCGGTAGTCACATTGATAATTGCCACGAGTTGTCGCTTTGCACTATCAGTCTCGCGAAGATCCGATTGATCTTCATTTCCAAGTATGCATCGAATTCGTCTTCGTGGCGGCTGGGTGCTGATTCGTCTCTTTCCTCCTGAAAATGAGATACGTTCTAATCATCGTTGACTGGCGACGTTTCGGAACGGCATCTACCATTCCATCACATACAGTCAATATGCTCACAATAGCAGACTTAATTTGCTTAAATCTGCTATTGTGAGCATTTTGACTGTGTGTGTGTGTGTGATTAGAGGCTTGATGATGGAACAGGAAATGCCGTTCCGAACCGTCGCCAACTAACGAAGATGAGATTGTATGACGAAGTTGAAGCCTTCGGAAGAAAGGACCGAATCCACACCCAGCCAATAATAAAGCAACTCGATGCGCACTTGCAAATAGGGATTAATTGGATCTTTGTGAAAATGATAGCGCAAGGCGACAACTCGAGAAAGCAACTCGTGGTAATTATCAATTAACCACAGAGGTAGAAAGATAAAAATCGGAAAATTATGTGGCATAGATCGTCAGTAAAGGTATTTGTTTATAATTTGTTAAATTGAAAAACGATAATTAATCGTAAACCTAAACAGTTTATGGTTTCTCTATGTTCTCAGCTATCAATCAAGGTCTCATCTTGGTTAACATCGCGCCGATTTGGTTACAATTTTATCTAATTCTGAAGTAAATTACACAAAGTAGCACAGCAAATAAAAAATTACATGTTGTGCATAAACACAAGGTGCAGTAAACCGCCTTCGAAGTAAATACAGTATAGTACAAATTCGAATGTATCAATTTGAATACAAAAAAAAAAAAAAAAAAAAAAAAAAAAAAAAAAAAAAAAAAAAAAAAAAAAAAAAAAAAAAAAAAAAAAAAAAAAAAAAAAAAAAAAAAAAAAAAAAAAATTTATAACAAGTTTCGTTACGCAATATAGTTATGCTACTATTAGTAGCATAACGAAATGTTTATAATATTTTACTACTTATAAATCTGGTTGCCGCTGATGTAAATTATCTTCACTGGATTCCTGAAAAATCGCATATGCGAATTTGAGTAGCTACTCTACTAAGTGCATATAATTATTCATAGAAATTTCCGTCTTGACGACCTGTAGACCAAAGCTAGTCAACTCGAGAATGGTAGTGTGAACGTTGCTGTGTCTAATGAAACATAGCCATCATCCCGCCTCATGGGAAGCCTTGAGTGTGGTCTAACTACGTTGTAACATTTAGTGTTAAATGTGTGGAGACGAAATAGGAGCAAGCGTGCCAGACGCGAAGGGCAGGTTTCGACAGCCGAAGGAAGCTTTGTCCACTGGCGTCTGGGTAGATACTGCTCATCAGCCTTGGTTGGCAGACTATCTAGGGAAAAGAAAACCCCGATTACAAGCCATCCTCACTAGGAATGGGCGACCTGGAGTTCTTTTACAGCCCCCATATAAGCATGAACGAAGTAAATTATAATGGTTGCATACTGCATCAGCCATCACGCAGTACAAATACAGTCGCCTTATCTGCTGAGTCGTGCATGGTGGATGACCGAAATCAGGCTACTGCCGACTCCTTCATCTTCGATTCTGCCTCCTTTTCTACGCCTTCCTCTTCTCAGCCTAACAATAGCGCTCTTTTAGACGCTATGCAGATTCCGGATCTCGATCATATCAGTAAGCCCAATTTTGGATTGTTAAATATCGAAAATAGTTCAAATAAACTACCAAACATCACGCCCAGGTGAAGTTTTAACGTCAGCACATTTAATGTGCGAACGTTGAAAGAAGTTGGACAACAAGAAGCTCTGGCACGTGTTGACTGAATTACCAATCGACTTTAGCTACGCATCTGAAATCAGAATGCAGGATCATACGAGCATTGCAGATTTGAGTGCGCCATCCTTTTCTACGTGTTATTGGCTTCGAGCCTCTGGTTCTACGGTGTTTTCTGAAGTCGGCAAATGAGGCGTCAGTGTTGTTCTTAGCTCAGGAGTTGAAGCTTGCTTAATTGAATGGACCCCTGTAACTAGCCGACTCTGTGTAGCCTTGGTTGTGAGTCATCCGAATGCTCATTTTGTTCACAGAATTTCATTTAGGCGGAAGAAGCACTGTAGGCTCGTCGCGCAACTGTTGGATAGCTGCGCGGAACATTGATTATACTGAACTAGCACAAACTTCAGACGAAGTGCGAAGCCTAGCGCCGAATGGCGTCCTCCATGCACTTCGTGCTACACATGGTCTCGCATCTCTAGATTTATGTCAAGTTTATCACACTACCTACAAACTGTGAAATTGCAGCACGTAAAACTTCAGATTTTGCATGGCCTTCGAATTTATAATGCTTGTCAATGAGAGCGGATCGGAATACAGAGGCCATCATTGTGAATGACTGCTCACTAAATGCGCATCTCGTCCATGACATTTGCATTTGTCCAAGCTATCGTGTTGCGTCTTCTGTTTAATGTGTATTTCATGCAATCGCTATAGTATATTGATTCCAAATATTTGTAGCTCTTTTCGTGCCTAACGTTGTCTGTGTTCCTCAAATTAGAAAACATAATAGCACAAAATCAACATTTTTCTGGACAAAGCACTGCAACAGCATATACATTGTAATTGTTTATTCGGTGTTGCGCACCTAGTAACGAATTGTTTTAAACATGACTAGGAGGATAAACCAAAGACAAAATGAACGGAAAGTTTAATCTCATGTGCACACTCATTTCGTGCTTACTGGCGACTCATCAGTCGGAGCCGGTATGACGCTCTTTGTCCACTATATATTTGGATGAGGAATGTGGGCAAATAGAACGCTACAACTTCCTAGACGAATATGTATATTTGCAGTAGTGAAGTTAACATTATGTAAAGTCTCGACAATGCGACTTCAAAGCTAACACACTATATATATATCCGTTGTATTCGCATTCAAAAGATATATATATATATATATATATAATATATATATATATATTGTGTTAGTAACCGACACAAACATTATAGTACCGAAAAGGTTACATGGTACCAACATGATGGATATTAATTTATGCTATAGTTCACCGAAATTGAGAATTACAACAATTTCTGAACACATGTTACTCCAGTAAATCCATACACTCTGGCCTTGATCGATATCAGTTATCACATTTCGCGGTAAGCATGACATCATTCAATTCAATATATAACAGTTAAATACTGTTTGTGACGGAGAACCAATGTGTATGCAAGTATGCATTAGGTGTTTTGCGCATCTAGTATCAAATTAGTTCAATTATGACCAGAAGGAAAGACCATGCTGTCTTTGGTTTATCCTTCTGGTTATAATTGAACTAATTTTTTGCTAGGTGCGCAACACCTATTGCATAATAGCGTAAATTTCTGCCAAATTTAATATTTACCTGTCAATATTTCACGCATCGTGATTGTGAGCCAGCCAAATATCGGCTGATTTTTATTTTCTCATTGCAATATTTTTTAATGTCGAAACTAAACTCGTTTTACTTTTTTCGTTTATGCAAATAAAAGACTCTTGGGCGCTGCCACCGTTTCGTTGAAGTCACTTCTCAGCAAGTCGGAGCAGAAGGTTAAAGTGGATCTTATGGACAAAAAGGGCGTCAATATTCAAGGAGTAAGTGACAAGGTGTTGTTATCAATTTGTGTCAGGAATGACACCAAATATAGTTAACCTGAACTTGATCGTAATCGGTTATGCTGCTAATTTTGGAAATTACGTAAATATTCAAACTATGAACCATAAGTGAAGCAGTTTGTGCATAAGATTTCTCGTTAGCAATTATTTTTAGTTTTACCTTTAATAGAAATACAATTTTATGAGAATTCATATGAGCTTTCTTGTAATTATTTTATTACGCTTTCCTTCATCTAACAGTGCTGTGTGAATATTGAACTGCGCTACGCATCGAACACAAAATCAAAGCGTAAGTTTTACTTCAACTGCATGACTTTTCAACGCTTCTTTATTTATATCAGCTATCATTTATTAGAATGGAAAACCACTCATCGATAAGATTAAGGAATATTTATTTGTGTGTATGATTTGGTTAAATGAAACAATATCATTAATTTTAATAATGAAAAATTTTAATTCAATGATGAGTTTACCTGATTTTACAGATGAATAAACAAAAGTTGTTTATGGTTGTATTTGGAATTTGCTGTGAGTCATTCTATTCTTCCTCGCAGGACATGGCGCTACATGTATCGACTCGGATACCATAGTGTTGATACTATGTACATTTTCGGTACCATTATGTTGGTATCGGGTACTGACACAATAGCCATAGTGTTAGTATCCTTTACAGACTCGGTATATATATTATATAGTGTGAGTTAGCGTTGAAGTCGCATTGTCGTAGACTTTATTTGAATTTAGCTTCACTACTGCAGGTTCAAACATTCGTGTAGAACAATGTACCGTCTTATTATCCCACCGAGTGGTGAGGGGACACCACTTGTACCAAATTCCCAAGAAACTCCATGAAAATGGAGCCGGCTTATCCTCCAAAAGGAGTCAGCCGCAGTAAAGTAAAGTAAAGTAAAGTTATTATCCCACATTCTTCACCCAAATATGTAGTGATTAAATGGCGTAATACCGGCTCCTACTGATGAGTCTTCATTAAGCACAAAACGAATGTGCACAGGGATTACACGTTCCGGTTATGCCGTATTTGGTCTGTCCTTCTGGCCAATTTTGAACTAATTTGTTACTAATTGCGCAACACCTATTACACATTAACAAACATGTAACCCTGACATCCTTAGGCATACTTTTGGATCGGCCAATAGGTGCTCCTGTTTAAACGAAAACAGATTCCTTGATTTGCGTTGGGTTGGTCGCGTTCCTCGCATGCCTTCAATTCGCTTAGTTCGCTCAGCCTACGCCAGACTGGCATAAGAAAAAACTTGGCCATATTTTAATTTAGCAACAATAGACAGTCATTCGCATTTAAATTGAATTGTTTAAGGGCAGTTTGTCCACTGTGATGCTGTCCACGTGTGCAGCGTAGTTCTTGGTGGAAAATCCTAAATAAAGGACCCATTTTATTCACAACAGACTTAATTAGTGCTGCTTTCTGCAGAACATTGGGGGCACTAGTTGAGGTAGTAATGCGTTTGACTCAGTGTGAAGGTGGCTCTTTATCTCGCACACAATTCGATTAATTCCCTGTTACTCGACCGACTTACTAATGCGCAGGGGTTGCAATTTCGGCTACTGTGCAAAAGTGGTGCCGAGGTTTGAGCATGTTCACTTTGTACTGACTCACTGATCCCCTCGTTACGAATTTCGCTGTGCCTAATTACAATGCCTGCCATCTTTTTGTGTTATTTATTTGCTGGCATTCCATTGGCTGGCAATTCCGTTAGCATTAGTTGCAAACGTTGTTTGTTCTCCTACTTGCGCTTCATCAAAACGAGGAATAATTGCTATCCATCACCGGAACTGAACAATACAGCCGCAATGTACATGTCATGACAGTGCATTCAATTTCAATTTTAATTGTTTTCACTTTTAAAAACGAAAAATCGATGAACGGAAACTATTTGGCATTATTTCAGCAAGAACCGAAGAACGGTGCATGAAAACCATGGGCATTGCTTTAACCTGCTGCATGCCGTTGTCGCAGCATAAATAATCCCACTCGGCATTGGTTTAGGCGTGGTTGTGTCCGATCATAATTTGTTGAGGTGGATGCCTGTCGGGTGATTTAATTGGTTGATTTTTACTTTTGATGTTACAACCACATTCTGTGCGTGCTACTGCGGTTCTTGCTGAGAAAAGGGATGAAGACGCGAGCTTATTTGCACCTACACAGTCAAGTGTGCAGTAGTCTTTCAACAAAATTGTTGACAAATCAGACGCCTTGCTTAGCGTTGTCTGATGTTTATTTGGTGTGTGTGTGCGTGTGTGTGTGTGTGTTTGTGTGTGTGGCATATGCAGTCGTACTTGTCAAACACAGGAAGCACATTTGTGTTCTCATGCCAATCGTTTGAGCTTTGTAGTTATTTGAACTTGCCTGCTAAATCAAGAATTCTTGGGAGGGGTGTGGAGCGCAGAATTGGAAACGCATCACTCGTCACTGGTACTATTTGATGGAACAAAGTTAATTTTGAAAGCCACTGATTTCATGTGCTCATGTGGTCTGCCTGGAGATTTCTTCGTAGACTCATTTGCGCTTTCGCAGTTGAATATAAAATTCTTATTGACTTTGTCTTATTCGCTTTCCTTCTCTATTCACATCTGCACATTTTATGATGTTCTTCAAACTTTGCACACAGCAATGAATGTCAATTTGTCTTCATGTTTACTAAACTTGCGATAATATCTCTGGCAAAGTTATTAAACTGAGCAAGGGATCCAGCGGCGTTTAATTGTTGGCACTTACAAATTGAAACATTAAACCATCTAACTGCCATCATTCTAAACCATGCTATATTTACCTGTTAACTTGTGTCGATTTCTCCAACATGCTTCTGTTGCTTTGGCTTCCCACTAAAGGCATTTTATTAATTTCCATATTACTGTTGGTCACTTTTGTGCTTAGTCACACCCTGCTCGATGGAGTAACACATTCTATATATATATATATATATATATATATATATATATATATATATATATATATATATATAATTAGAAAACACATTAATAACAAAAGTGTAATTATAAATATACTGTGTAAAATTAAAAAGGCATGGACATTATATATATATATATATATATATATATATATATATATATATATATATATATATATATATATATATATTCTTATAATTAGGAAAACACAAATAACAAAGTGGATAAAGGCCATTTATTTCGTGAATACTAATCATCTCTTATACAATCATACATATTTATAAATTTTGGGTTTTCAATTGATTATGCTAGTGGTAACAAATCTGACTCGTTTTTACTGCTGTTTCTTGTTTTGACTAGTTGGTGAGTGTGTATGCGTTTGTGCTTGTGTGTATGCGTGTTTGCATGTAAAGGTCATTCTCGCAGTATTGCGAAGTGATGTCTGAGATCTTGTCATTATTGTTTTGATAGCTTGAGAATTAACCATTTGTGCGCATTGTTCACTGTTACATATACAAGTGCTATTTTTCCCAGTATAGTTGATCGTTTCACCTCGTTGCGCAAAGTTTTCACGTGGTAACAACGCCAGTGTTGATTGCAGTGTTAAACGCTCACATTGTTTGGAGACTTCTGTCATCGTATGCGCCTCTGTTATTTCCACTTCAGTTTGTTGCCAATCCGATTGTATGTTTGTTGATTCTAGTCGAGGGCCTGTTTGTTCTTGGCTGGATACTAGTAGATTGTTGTTGAATTTTGTTATTCTTGGCCAGTCGATAAGAATATCATGTTGATGAAACTTCTGAATATTAAGGTCAGGTGCTTGTTGTTTTATGTATATATATTTTTTAAATGATATATATATATATATATATATATATATATATATATATATGCGTGTGTGTATGTGTTTGTGTGTGTGTGATTGTGAGTTATCATGCATAATATCGTAAATTGCGTATATACTTATTTGAATTTCTTCTAACGAGCGATACCCAGTCGGACGAGTTCAGATAATTATAAGAGCGGCCTAATTATCATCACCATTGTCTTTATCATCATAGGCACCAATGTATCAACATAAAACTTGGCTACTACTCTGCCTCATAGTTATGAAAATTATGTTTGGGATGTAAAGGAAAACTAGGCCGTCCACTCGTAGTTTCCTTTTTTCTATCTTCCAATTTTTGCTGCTGCCTGTGGGTTACCGTGTCAGAAATTTAACGGTCTTTTGCTGCCGATGAGGCAAATTTTGTGGCTTTGGATTTTAGCGCATTTAAAGATTGGAATCTGCTTTTATGAAGCTATCCTAATAACTTCGTATATTACACCTCCGCAAACGAATTGACATTTCTATTTGCTCACTGCCGTAAGTCACGATTATTAGTTACCCTATTAAACATTGTGTTTAATTGGACAAAATGCACAGGCGTATAAATGAAATTATATATATATATATATATATATATATATATATATATATATAGGATAGAAGTTCATGAAAATGCTATCGTGTAATTAGTCCTATTTATTCCTATTTTTCAAAGAGCAAACATAATTGCTCCATTGTTTGCTTTCCACATGTTTATTGCGATTCATTGACAAGACACCGTGTTAGGCACAAGAGAAATGTTTTAGCCAATAGCACTGGTTTCCATTTCTATTCCGCATTATGTATTTCATTCCGCCTAATAAGCAATACTGATCTATTCTTCCAATTCATGGATAACTATGTTAAACGTCTGTTTTAACTGCTCTTGACTTCTATTCATGTTGTTATTACCTGAGTGATGTGTCTATCTGTTTAGAGTTGTTTACAATTATTGTGGTGAGTAATAAGCCGACTGTTGAGTAACTGAATTCTAGCGACTATCGCTCGCCGTGTCTCTGCGGTGGAATCTGAGTGTTTGACACACTGTCTCCATTTGTGTGCCCTTAGTTCGTACATTTTGACGATTGATTTTCTATTCGCTTATCTGTCTAGCACTCTGCATTTAAGATAGTTATGGAGGCGCAACGCATTGTTGAAAAAAACACGCAAAAAAACAAATCAAGTAAGTTTTACGAGATTGTGTTGTTAACACGTGTACCATTAGCATTAGTTTCCATTGCATTAATTATTGCTGATTGTCTGTTGTGTGCGTTGTTTTGAGGCACTTTCTCGAACCTTCGTCTTTTCTGGAGAAACGCGAGTATTTCACTTTGCCTTAAAGGTCGTGTTTACAAGGCATCTGTATGCGCAGACTTACTATACGCTAGTGAGACTTTGCCGCTTAGAGTTGATGATTTTAGACGCTTGCAGACGTTCGACCATCGTTGGATGAGAAGCATAGCACATGTTGGTTACCAACAACGAACAACACAAACGAGGTTCCATCAATTACGTTGGCTCGGGCACGTTTGACGTGTGCCTCCAATTTGATCGTACACTAGAGCACTGTTCTCTCACCCAGCGCTAGATTGTCGTAAGAAACAGAGTAGGCAGACTCTGACATGACAGAATCAGTTAAAGTCAAGTAAACAAATTGAGTAGTACAGGAGCCACTCGTCTGGCGGGATGGGGTCCACGTGCGCATTTGGCATCAGTGGCTGTCTTATTGCCGATTTCTGGTAGAAACACCTTCCTAACTTTCGTGGCTCCGATGAGCAGAGTTAGCTACTAGGTTTGGATTTGTTTCTGACGTGATACAGTGGAAACTGCAAAGAAGCTGTGTTGTCGATGTTGCCTTGCCATAAAGCTGACTTGGCAATAATAGGGTTGTGTAGAAGTTTAGTTTGCCTCACTTCCATGAGTTATCTAGATAAATATACTCATAGTAACTAGGTACTCTCTCTCTCTCTCTCTCTCTCTCTCTCTCTCGTAAATCTCACTCATGTTTTGTGTGATCAAATTATTATTTTTGTCCTTATTTATGAAAAAAATTCTTGAATTTTTCTCTTATGGATATACGACAATGAGAAATTAGTTACCATTGGCTTTAGTGTGGCTGTACACGGAGTTTTAAATTATTAACGTAGTTTTGTGTCATGGCTGTGCAGCAATGCACCATCAGTTTTAGATGTTGATTTATCTATTTTGGTGATAATGCTAACATCGTCCGTCATACACAGTTCCCAGAATTCGCTTCAGATTGGCTAGCGATGCTCTCTGTGATGTAGCACCCACTGTCCTATTATGCTGATGCCACTACACTCGAAGCGAATAGCGAAATGAGGCTAGTGTGCATGCTGGCTTAGTTTGCGAGGTGAGAACGGCGTTAAAGTCGCTTGACGATAGAACATTTTGTTGCACATAAACCCACTGGTGTAACTAGTCTGATTTAACCGATGGTCTCTTCAGTCTGGTTAATGAACATCTTCATCCTTGTCATCACGATGTGGAGAAGAGAGCAGTTGTACTGATTGAAAGCGCATGTGCGAAAAGATTAGCTAGCTAGGAGGGTGTGCATGTAGCTTAGATAATGAGAGTAACACACACCGCACACCAGGAATACAACGCCAAGGCCGGGCGACGCCAGGCATGCACCATTTTTAAGACTTCAGCTGCCTCACACCGTAACACGGAGTCTAGTCAACTCTAACTCTGCAAACGATGGACAGGAAAATAAGGAGGGCATTTGTTTTTCTGAAAAAAGTGACATGTATTCAAAAATAGGAATTCAACAGACGCAGTATGCTTTGTACAGAAGCGTATTCGCTCCATCTTATCAACATGGGTCGTGAAATGGCGACCATTAAACTTGAAGTGAACAGCCTCATTGCATTAATGAAGGCGAAGTTTAAGATAAATAGAAAGCGAAGGAAATGAAAGGTGGCCATCAATGGCAAATTCACAGAGGAAATGAAGGGTCTTGTTGACTCTGACACACACACACACACCTGCACACAAACACCATTTATACTGCATTAATACACCATGTCTCCTTACCAGAGGGTTGCATAAGCGCATTAACAAAGTGACACGACAGATAACAGACGAGGGAAACAATTGTAGATAGAGTAGCCACTAAATCGAAAGCCTGGTGCAAAACTCAGTCCCTCGCTGAAAGAGTGACTAGATCTCGGAAATCATTCAATGCTGCAGTACCAATCACCCACACTCGAGGCATACGACAGTCACCCACACTCGCATTTGCCAGAGTGGCGCAGCATAATTCATGACCTATGATAGGCGATGGTCGTCAATTAGAGGAAAACGGTAGATAATGCAATGGCCACTAAATCGAAAGCCTGGGGCAAAACTCAGTCCCTCGCTGAAAGAGTGACTAGATCTCAAGCATCACTCAGTTATACCATTGGAATGACACTCGTACAAATTCAAGCACCATCACAAGTCCGCGCAAATTACTACAAACCTGCATACTGCCACTTCAAATAAATGCGAATGCAACTAGTTTATCCTGACAAATATAATTGCTAAATGGATCAGGTGTTTATATCAAGTTTGCAACCTTGATTAAAAAGTAATTTTTATCACCGCCCGCGCAACCAATGTTCGTTTAATTATATAAATGTTCATTTCAATACCACTTCCCCATGTAGTGTGGTGTCTGTTCAGTATTGACAGATTGAGGATGTTTAGTTGGAAATTTGTGTCTAAATGGATGCCGCATGAGCTCCATCTAAAAGAAGAGAACTAACCCAGTTGCATTAGATAGTATTGGACTGAAAATTTTGTGTAGCCTGCAGCAGGGTGGCTCAGGGGTTAGAGCACCAGATTCAAAAATGGACGTGCTAAGGCTCGAGCCCTGTCCGCGGCAAATTCTGGCCAGTACGTTAGGTGTTCCTAGTAAGGATGAAACCGGTCTATTAAATGAATTGTCTTTTCTACATTATACACCGTTTAGTTTATGCAGAAAAATGTTTGTATATAATTAATCAGTTAATTAATTTATCCGTGCACATTCATGGTAAAACACGTGTAGTTGAACTCATTAAAGCCATTGCAAATATATATATCTCCCTCTCATACACATACCCACAAAACAATATAAAATAGTCTAAACTGTCAACAATTATATTTTTATAGATTTTCTGTGCATTCATAAAGTGTGAAAAGTAAACTGTCAGCTAAGCACAGGGGACTGGGATTGATCGTTCTATGCGAGACAGAGTGGATTCAAATTTTAATGAAATAAAGTTAAAAAGTTACTTCTTATGTTGAATTTTGTAAAATATAGGGCCAAATCAATTAATAAGTTACTTACAGACAGTTCATTGCCACAAGCTTAAAATTACCTCTTTCAGGCGCAGATTAAAGTGACGAGAGCTATAAAAAATTTCTATTTTCAAAACTAGGGAATTGTGCATACGACATTCTAGACAGAAAAAAGCGCATGAAAACCATTGAGTCAGGGAGAAATGCTTCATTTAAAAAAAAAACGAATAAGCATAAAATGTCAACAGATCTTTGGAATCACAACTACTATTGTTTTTAGAAAAAATACTGAACAATCAAAAATACACCTATTGTATATATAAATAGCCGATTTATTTCGCAAATATCCACAGCTACAGTTTTTAAAATATAGTCCGCAGGTCTTCCAAGTGAACGAGAAAAAGGCAGGCTTAGTTTCATGAAATTAAGCGAACATTCGTTACGTGGGCGGTGACAACAATGATTTAATTGAAGGTTGCGATCTTCAAATAAAAACCCATTAAATATATACATATATAATGAAATAATAATCGAAACATCACACGTATGTTCTCCAGACGTAGCATTTAAAATAATTACTAAATGCAATAATAAAAGAGAGCTAGCCATACACAAGGCTTTGTGGATAAACAAATTGCAGCAGGACTTATGCAAGCAGAAGAAGCATATTCAGGCATTGAGATTGAACTGCGGGCGACGCACGCAATTGATTGGTTTCCGTTTTCTCACACTCTATCTCTATGTTTACATATTTCTATCTTGTTTTGCTTTCCAATTTATGTATAAAGATATGTTCATTAGTAGATACTTGATGAGATAATGAGAAAGTAATGCTCCTTGTATCTGATAAAAACTTGTTTTTGTTTTTGCACACAGGAAGGGTACAATGCATTTGATTAAAGCTCGCATTTCAAAAGAATGTAATATAATACTTAAGTTAAAAGTGGCAATTCATCCAGCAGACCGATTTCGTCCTTATTTACAACTCATGAAGTACTATGCAGAATTTGCTGTGACTGTTGCTTCACCCGGGTCACATTTGCTCTGGAGTCTAACCATTGCGTCATCCATGCCTCGAACTACACACAATTTTACTATTTTATATTAGCTTATCTTTTTGATTAGACTTTCCTTCAGTTGGAGCCTTTGTGGCCTCTCTTCAGACCTAAAGTTCCAATGCTTAAAATATGATGTCCATTGCCTTCGAATATTACACAGTATATTTCTTATTAGGAGAAGACAACCCCCCCCACGTCGAACACGACCAACAAACATTCAATCGGATTTAACAATAATTGATTGCGCGGGTGGTGGTAACAATTATTTAAATCAAGTTTGCGAGCTTGAAGTAAATACCAATCCCATTGTATTTACTTCAAGCTCGCAAACTTGATTTAAATAATTCAATCTGATTGGCAAGAAACTGAAGGGGATAAACAGCTGCACATAAGAAGAAAGAAATTTCGAAACAAAATGTGCATTCAACACTGCAATCCGCACCTGCGCTCTTACCAAGTGGACAAAACAAAATTGCGAAATAAAAGGAGACGAAAGACTGCACTCGGGAAAATAACTTTCGTACACGTAACAGCCAACAAGGCGAACAGTTGGTTAACTCTCAATCCATCAATGCAAGAATGACCAGATCTAAGACATCACTTTGAAATACAGCGAGAAAGACATTTACATTCAAATAGGCGCACACACACAGACACATACGCATACACACTTACCAATCAGCCAAAATAAGAAATAGAAAACAGAGTCAGATTTGTTGCCACTCTCATATTCAAATGAAAACCCATGATGTATAGAAATGGAAGATTATAAAGTGAAGTTTTGTAGTCTCGAAATAAATGGCCATCATCCACTTTGTTATTAATGTTTTATATTCCTTATATGAAATATATATATATATATAATAAAAAATCGTGTCGTTAATGAAATATATATATATATATATATATATAATATGAAGTAAACTGGATAAATACAATGAGATTGGTTTTTACCTCATGCTTCCAAACAGGATTTAAAAAAGTTTTTACCATCACCCGCGCAATCAATTATTGTTTAATAGTCCACATATGTTAGAAAGTTTATGAACTGTTCAAATTGAGGGAACGGCCATTCCCATACTTGACTATGCATTGCCAATTCGTGTTTTCGTGTTTCAAAGTGCGCATAGCTTATTGCGCATTGGTCGGCGAATTATTTTTGGTGTTTTTTAAGCAATTGATCGTACAGAAATCGTCTCGTGTCTAACTACTGACATATTCAGCCATACACCTGAATGATTGATTCATTGTTAGTTGTAACCACAAAAGAGAAAAACAAACTTTTATTTCGCATTGATTTTCGCGTGTGATTTCTTGCACCGCTCAACTTCAACTTCGCTCGCCATGCTATCCTCGCTTTTCTGTCACTATTGCACCTTTGACGAACTAGTAAAAATTGACAAATCTTCGTTAGTTTCATTGATTTTAAGCGTAGCCATTTCACTCCGTTTAAAGAAACTACGGTCCGCGAAAATATATTCTCAATATCCTTCACAATAAATCAGAGTGTGGGTGTACTCCACATTGCACAAAGGTAGATTTGAATTCTGATATCTGTGACTGTAAATTGTCGAAGACGGCCGCGATTGTTAGTTTCCCTAGTTTACGCAGACAATGTCACTTTAACATGCCAGTGCTGCGCGTTCTTTTATTCCAGTGTTTGGAGATGGTACCATCAATTAAGCTAATAATACTAATATTACTACTTCTAATACAATTTATAATGCTATTAATACTACTATTACTACTAAACATTTTTTCTTATTATTATTTTTGTAATTACATTTATTATTATTATTATTATTATTATTATTATTATTATTATTATTATTATTATTATTATTATTATTTATTATTATTATTATTATTATTATTATTATTATTATTATTATTATTATTATTATTATTATTATTATTATTATTATTATGGTTATTATTATTATTATGGTTATTATTATTATTATGGTTATTATTATTATTATTATTATTATTAATTGTGCTATTTGTATTAGTAGCGATATTTGAAATGGAGGTAGAATTAAGATTATTGTTATTAATATTAGTTGTGTTATTAGTATTAATAGGGGTAGGGGTATTAGTAACAGAAGTAAGATTATTGTTATTAATATTAGTTGTGTTAATAGTGTTAGTAAAGGGTATTTGTAATGGTTATATACCTTGTTGTGGAAGTTTTAACCTTAAATAGAACAAATGTTGTTGTTCACATCATTTTTCCTCTCGTTTTGCGTTTTGTTCAGCTCCCGATGGAGCCGGTGCAAGTGGTGGATCTGGTGGTGCCACAGAAACCACTCACGACGCCAACGCTGATGAAGGAGATGTGGATAAGGAGGGTGATGAAACAGGTGAAGGTGAACCCACAGGTGGTCCAATGGGTATCGGAGGAATTATGGGCGGGAAGAAGAAACGCAGACGTGGCGCTGCAAGTCTATCAAAGAAGCCGCAAGACTTTCAGGTAAAAACAATTTCGTGTTCTAAACTTGCTAATAGGACGAGCATGAAAATTAAACCCCAACCCATTCTTGTCAATTAATTCTATGTGAGCTTATTTGTTTAACTCATTTTCAGATTCGCGTTAAAGTCTACCAAGCACGCCAACTGCAGGGATCCAATATATCACCCATCTGCAAGGTCACCTGCTGGAACCAGACAAAGCAGACGCGTGTGAAAAATGGCACTAGTTCACCAGTCTGGAACGAGACATTCTTCTTCAACTTTAACGCGTCTCCAGCTGATCTGTTGGAGCACATGATCGAGTTCGGGGTGTACAACTCGCGACGTCTTCGTTCTGACTCTTGCCTGGGCACATTCAAATTCGATTTGGCGATGGCGTTCGAAGAAGAATCAAAATCAATTCTCAACAAGTGGTTGTTTATCGTTGATCCCGAAGACACTATGGCCGGACCCAAAGGCTATCTGAAGGTGTCCGTAGTAATACTGGGGCCCGGAGATGAACCTCCAGTGCGTCAATTTGAAACTTTTTTCAATACGTGTAAATTAATGTCTGAAAATAAGAGTAAATTGCTGTAGATTAGAAAAAGAATTTAAACGTATAAATCATCATGCAGCCACACTAATACGCCAAATGAGAAGGGTAAATTTCTCAAAAATGAAACAATCTGTCATGAAATTACTTAAATCAAGTTTGAAATCTTGATGCTAACACCTGACCAATTATGTGCATACATTCGTCAGTATAAACAAAGCGTTGTCTAGTGTAGAAAAGACAATTCATCCAGTATGCGAGCTTGAAGTAAACACCAATCCCATTATATTTAACCAGTCGTCGAACAACATAACAAAACTACCGCCAGCCGCAACCATATGTTGTTCGACGACTGGTTAAATACAATGGGATTGGTGTTTACTTCAAGCTCGCAAATTTGATTTAAATAATCGTTACCACCACCCGCGCAATCAATTATTGTTAAATTCATCCGGTAGACCGGTTTCATCCTTATTGGGACCTCGTCACATACTGGCCAGAATTTGCCACAGACAGGGTTCGAATCTGAACACGTCTACTTCGGAATCTGGTGCTCTAACCACTGAGCACCCTGCCGACATTCGAATGGTAGATGATTGGTGTTCTTTCGTAAATCGCCACGAGAAATATGATCTTCAGATGCAGTAAATTGCAAATCTGTACGCATTAAATTTCTACTTTCAATATGTTGTCACAGTCTCAGGAAATTGTCAAGATTGACCACCTGACGCTTTTGTCATTCCCATGGTATGCGTCTTTGTTGGCTGGCCTCCACATTGTGGATTTTATCTTTCTATTATAAGTGGCGAAGTTGATGTCTGGCATCTCAAAGACAGATGTTATAAGGAAACCGTATTCGTTAGCCTCGGTCAGCATTTCCTTATCTGGGAGAAGAAAATCTGAATCCTCCACATCTGATGGGCATTTCAAAAATGGAAGTGACCTTTTGAGAAAATATCGATGACCAAACAACTATCTACTATGCAGTAGATCACATTTGACTGATTTATAATTAGATGGTAACCTAGGGCAAATGACGGAGCTGTATTGAGCTCAGCGCTCGCATAATTCTACCAAGAATCGTCATGGTTACGCCAATTAAGCCGGCTTATCCCCGCGTGGAGTCAGCTGGAGGTAAATTTGGCAGGTGTTATTCGTATGCAGCAATAGAATTTCAATTTTATTTTTACACTCAATTAATCATTGTGAGTTTAACAGATTCATAATTTGAATGTGATCACTGTTAATGAAGAAAGTTATCCACTAAGCTCGACACATGCCTGGATGTGTTGACAGATGAATAACCCGCAAAAATACCGATGGACAAATCGTTAAATTGACAGTTTAAAAAAGTAAATTTTTATAAACGGATAAACCTGCGTATTGCTATAAGAGTAGCTTGGCCACGGCCGGGGTTCGAGTAGGGGCTGTTTGCTTCAGAATCTGGTAACTCAATAACTGCCCCATCCAAGGGATATGCTAAGCGCTATTTGCATTTCTGCACCGAATCGCGTTTTTTAGCCAACCTTTCCTTCAAATGGAACTTGCTTCACCTACTACCTGATGCTCGTTCTAGAATTCCCCCATCTGTTATTTTGAAACAGAAGCCATGCAAACTTTGAATTTAATTATTATGGCAGGATTTTATTATTTATATGTTGTAAGAATCAAAGTCGCGTACTAAATAAAACTTTCAAGTACGTATGTCAGCTTATTTTTTGTATTTCTTCCTTCAAATGGAGCCTATTTACACCGGTGTGCCGGATAAATGGCCTTTGCTAACTTATACCATGCTTAGTTTATACTGACATATGTATATATATATATATATATATATATATATATATATATATATATATATATAATGGGATTGATGTTTATATCAAGCTCGCAAACTTGATTTAGATAAATACCTCAAACAACGTTTCCTTACACATGAACGTACAAAGTTCTCTATGAACTCTATAACAACTGAATGTATTATAATGACTTGTTTTTTAAACTTAACCACACCTTCACACATCCACGTTTATCACACCATTCACTGCGCAGATGAATAAATACAGGAAATCACGTGATTTCACAGAATACACCAAAAAATACTGTCTTTCATGGCTAAATTATTTTTCTTTGCGGATTTACTCATTGGATTATAAACATTTTAATATGTAAGCAGAATAAAACTGGATTGTATACCCGTACATATCAATACCGGACAGTATATATATATATATATATATATATATATATATATATATATATATATATATATATTTTTCAATAAAATGAACATTGTTCATGCTCGTCAAGATAAAACGATTATCGATTAAGCGAAAGTGAGCCAAGTTTTCTATTCAATCATGCCTTTACTGCCTGCCCGACTCTGGTCTCTTGTCTACAACATAATTGGTTTGTTCTCGTTGCAAACGCGGAATGCGCCATTAATTTACTTTGACATTCGCTCGCATTCACATTCTGCCCTCCATGTTCCTATTTGTTATCCAGATTGCTTCATTAATTTTCTTTTTATAACGCAACAGCGCATGTCTACATTCATGGTATAAAGCAACCATAACCATATTACTAACCTTTATTGCAACCCTGTGGTCTTCATTTACTGATTATCGTCGTCCTCTTCATCATCATCATCATCATCATCATCATCACCAACAGTATTATATCGCTGTTTATCATTGGTGTATCACTGCGGCATATACACAAGAAAATAAATTGATAATAATTTTGATGAAAACTTCCCATAAGGAAGACTTACTTATTATTTAGGAAGAGGTGGATCTAGCCTCGATGAGAAGAGGACAACACGCAGATTCGACGTCACCTAATCTCCACACAGCACATGCCCTGGGCCAGGTAAACTCAAAGGCTAAGCGACACAGCTTCGTGTGGTTTGTGCTTCATAAACAAGAACAGACCTCGTAGTTAACTCTGCCATGAAAAAAGACAAGACAACTAAGAGAGAGAGAGAGAGAGATGAATTAATTGTAAATCTGAAATAAACCTGCCACTGAGGACGTTTCGATGCAGTATCGTGCTGGTTTTGCGACCACAATCTATAATTCTCACTTGGGCTCCTTCTTAATTGACGAACTGGTCCCATACGGAATATTTACTTGTGGTTAACATAATTTGTTTTTGCTATGCGAAGATCTGTTCTCTTTGTGTCCTACGCCAATCTGGCGTTGGCTGAGAATATGGCGCTCTACTGGGCATAGGCGAGCATCGCCATGCCCACACATTTATCTATTGGCACATGCGGCAATACTTTGGTGGTGCTTATGTGTTGTTGACAACCAATAATGGTTACACTTCTCAGACGCCAATGTATTGCACATAAAAATGCATTTAACGCATGTTCTTTAAAGCGAGGTAAAACACACTTGTATTTCGTCAATTTTAAGGTTATGGCCTCAGTAGTTTCTAGGTTGTTAAACAACGTTGAATAGTCTACTGACTATATTGAAATGTAAGCTTCATAGTGGAGGTTGATAAACAATTGAACAAAAAAACGGGCAAATTGTGCATTCTTGTCTTACGCTACAGCTGATAGCAGTTCCTGGTACGAACAAGAATTCGTATGTAAAGCTTTTCTAGTATTTAGATTATCGGGAGTGCAATCCTTGGATAGAATATTCCAGTAGTACATTTCTGTCCGCTAAGTCAGCTGCACCTCTGAGATGAGTCGGCGATATTCATGTCGCTCTTCGACTACATTATATAAGGTGAAGATGTGATCGTTACCATCTGGTCCTGGCTATAACCGATACTGCGCTTCTTTAATGTGATTCATGCGGGTCGCTGTGACTGCGTACCATAATCTGGATGAGAAACGTCGACACGACTGGTATTCACATTATCCCCGAATGGTTATCGCAATTAATGCGATTCCGTATTTATGAGGTGGGAGTGGTGCTCGCCTAATCTGCAGAGTCTCTTAGCTTTATTTGACAATGAATAAATTAATTATCCTTCTGCAAAATATGTCCTCACCATTATTATAATCAAGGTTGCGGTCTTGATATAAACACCTGACCCATTAATTACTTCCACATGTCAGTATAAACTAAGAATTGTATGGTGTGGAAAAGGCAATTCATCCAGTAGACAGGTTTCGTCCTTATTGGGAACTCATCGTGTACTGGCCAGAATTTGCCGCAGATAGGGCTCGAACCTGGGCGAGTCTGCTTAGGAATCTGGTGCTCTAACCACTGAGCTATCCTGCCACACATTACACTACACACAATTTTCAGTAATATACTAACTAATGTAACTTGGTTAGTCTATTTTTCCTCTAGGTAGAGCTCATATGGCATCCATTTAGACACATAGTTCCACCTCAGCATCCATAATCTTTCATTACTGAACAGACACCACACTACATGGGGAAGTGGTATTGAATGAACATTTATATAATTAAACCAACATTGGTTGCGCGGGTGGTGATAACAATTATTATAATCAAGGTTGCGGTCTTGATATAAACACCTGACCCATTAATTACTTCAACATGTCAGTATAAACTAAGAATTGTATGATGTAGTAGTCCTGTCCGCGGCAAATTCTGGCCAGTACACGATGAGTTCCCAATAAGGACGAAACCGGTCTACTGGATGAATTGCCTTTTCTACACTATACAATTCTTAGTTTATACTGACATATGTTAGTAATTAATTGGTCAGGTGTTTATATCAAGACCGCAACCTTGATTATAATAATTGTTATCACCACCCGCGCAACCAATGTTGGTTTAATTATATAAATGTCCTCACCATGTTCAAATAATATTGGTAGTAAGTCGTTGGGATCTCCAGCTTTGTAAATTTTGCATTCTGAATCTATCATTTCGAAGGTGGTTCGTAGTTAGCGATCCACATTTCTTTTATCAGCCGTATTCTTGTCGATGATTTTTTTTAAAAATTTTCATTTCCTCGATTTATTGTTTCGTTCCATTATGCATGATGCATCGTCTACGCTACTCTGTCGGACTGCGGAATTCGCGTGCAGAGTTTGAAGAGCGACGGTGCCGAGGACGAAGACATTGAGTCGTAAGTTTCAGTTCATTTCGTCTCGCCAGAACGTATTTTGTTGTGTAAGCCAAAATTTCTGTCTATTATTAAATTACGCGGGCATTGATTGGTCGGTGTGTGGTAACACTTCTTTAAAACAGGCTTGAGTTCTTTGGATGAACCCTCGAGCCATTCTTTTAGCCAGTTCCACAACGTGGCGCAACTAACGTCAGCCACGCACTCTGATGCGTTTCAAACCGCCATGACCATTATCGGGGCACGACGGAAAACTGAATAATGAGGAGCAATCCGCCGTGTGTATGCAAGTTGTGCAAAACTGAGATATGCGTGTCTAACTCCTGGTAGTCTGGCACATGTACTTGACTGTTGTCAGCTGCAGAACTTGTACATGGTTACGAACATGACGTTTTTCATTTTTCAATTCACATAGGTTATTCAAATAAGTAGTTTGAATGTGTGTTCTGATGATGACCATGGAACTTCGAAGCGCATTATTACGTAGAACTGATGGAAATTTCTCCGTTGTTCGACTGCACAACTGAATGGAATTGATGCTTATCTCTTGTTTGCAAACTTGAATTTTATCATTTGCTTTATTCTGTTTATCTCCAGCAATGCTAGCTGTCTCCATTCCTGCTGCAGTGGAAATTTTTATTTCGTTCTAATAAATAAATCGGTTTAATTATGTAATTGATATTTGTAAAAAAAATCCCGTTTTCTGCAAAAAGTAGCCTTATATTCTTGTTATTCACATTTCGCTTTTTTACAATTGCATGATTACCTGAGTAGAGTAGAGTAGAGTGGGGCTCATTATAGATGAGACATGGCTCAATTAAATAATGACCTGTACTTATATGTTTCAAGTAATTTTGCAAATCTGGAATGTAGCTTTACCACCTGCCGAGTTGATGAACCTTTGACCAGTCTTAATGCACGTGCCATCTTAATTTGTGCTGGTAATTATTGCACACAAGGATGTGTCGCTTGGAGGCATTTCATGATGCTCGATTCGCTTTTCCTGGTGTCTGTCATAATTATCTGATCAAATACGCAATAGCTCTAAAGGAAGAGAAGAGATAGCAAACTGACGAAGCTACACCAATAACGGAGCATAATTTGAGGTTGTACTGACACAGGCGTTATTTTGCGCTCCACTCGAGACTGATTTCTGTTAAATAATATTTGTTGTCGACATTAACGGCTGTTTCTCTTTGATTGCTGGTAAAGACAAGTGTGCTACCTTAAATAACACTTGTAGTTTAGCTGCATTGAATGTGCGTGATAATGCCGCTTCAACTTTCTTGTATCGTGTGCGCAAGTTGTCGGTCAACTTACGTAGTTTGATCGACCCGACGTTTAGCTACTCGAATGAGAGAACATTGCAACTTAAACGCCTGTTCAAAATCAAACGGTGAATACACGTTTGCAATTGCGCAGCACAACGTCGTCACCTCAGACGTATTTTCACCAGACGTAGCAATTAAGATGATTACAAAATTCAATAACAGAAAGGAGTTAGCCACAAACGAAGCTTTATGGATAAACGAATTGAAGCCAGATTTGTGCATGCAGAAGAAACATGTTCAGGCACTGAGCTTGAACTGGAGGTGACGCACGCAATTGATTGGTTGCTCTCATATTTTACACTTTCTCCATATTAACATTTTTTCTATCTCGTTTTGCCTTTCAAATTGTGTATAAAGCGATGTTCATTTGTAGATATTTTAAAAAAATATGAGAAAGAGACGGTTATTGTATTTGATACATTTTTTTCTTTTTCAAATGGAGTGGGAACTGTGAATTTATTAAGGCTCGCATTCCAAAATAATAATTATATGCCCCATGACTTTTTATTTGTTTCAACTGTTATACCGTCTGTTTTAATTGCGCTGAGGATAACGAAATTAGGTCGATTTGCGCCATTTAAAATTTGATTTCGAATAATAATTTTTTGGATGTACAGTGGAAAGGTATATTTCTTGTGGTGAAATTTAAATTTAATTTCATTTTTCTTTCAAACATGTCGATTGTAGGAATCTGCTGAGACCTGCGGGAGTCCAGCTGCGTCCGGCTATGTTCAAAATTCGCGTTTATTGCGCTGAAGAATTGCCTCGAAGTAATTTGACTAATGGTTTTCGATTTTCATTTCAAATGTTTGGTTCTTTATTCTTATTGCAAATTTGTTAGATTTTGAAAAAATTCCTTTAACTATGTACTGGCTTTTTATCTATTAACAACAAGTTATGTGAAATTGAGCAAGATTCTTGCACCGATGCTATCATGAATAACGATACAATCTTGTGTGCACATGTTTTTCGTGCTTACCGACGACTCATCAGTCGAAATACTGTCCAGCTGTCCATCATTTTGTGGCCAAATATCCAGTGAGATTTGGGAATTGTTCCAGCTGCTATTGATGAGTCGCCAGTAAGCACAAAACTCACCTGTACAGGAGTTTACACCGTTTGGTATATCCTTGCTATTTATGAGCGAATTTATCATTTAGTACGCCACGCTAGTTACATGAATGCATATGTGTTAGACTTCGGCTTCCAATCATTTATGACTGTCATTTTCTTCGCCTGGTTGATGCAATGGAGGTTGCAGCCATTAATGGCGTCGAAAGAATGTCTTTCGCATGAGTAGCAACGAAATGCTCTTTTATGTGCTGGTACAACTAGACCACTTCTAATGGTTAGAAGAAAACGGTAAGCCACTTAGGTGTGAAACTGGATTTGCAAAAAGTACGTGTTGTAGTTGTGCACTGCAGTATTTTTCTGAAAAACCAGTTAGAGGCACTGTTCGCGCGATTGATAAGAGCAGAATCGCGTGTCGCAGTCTAAACATTGGCATGAGTCATAACATTAATCAATCCTTCACTGTTCAAGCAACACCACTGTTGACATGGCAGAAACAATTAAAGTCACTTGCATCCAAATTGGGTAGTATAGGACCCACTCGTCTGCCGGGATGGGGTCCTCGTGCGCATTACAGTTTTTGGTTAGAAACCCTTAGCGATATGGCATCGAATCGAGCTCAGTGGCGATCTTGTTGCAGATGTCTAGTAGAAACATCTTCGTAACTTTCTTTTCTTAGTAGGGCAAAGTTAGCTGCGAGGTTTGGTTTGTTTATGACGTGATACAGTGAAATCTGCAAGGAAGCTGTATTGCTGATGTCGCCTTGCCCGATTGCTAACTTGGCCATAATGGTGTTGTGGAAAGGTTTAGTTTGCCTCATTTCCTAATAAATTTACTCATTGTAGCAAGATATTCCTTCTCTCTGTCGTAAATCTCAATAATAATTTGTCTAAATTCACTTATATACTTTTTTCACTCCTTATGATTATATGGCAGTGAAACATTAGTCACTTGACTTTTGTGTGGCTGGACATGATGATGATGATGATGATGACTGTTGACACAGGACAATCAATACGTATCATGTCGACACTTTTAATGCAGAAAAATTATATTTGTGTTTACTCAGCTTCACTTGTGTCGAAAAGCATGAGTAATAAAGCGTACTAATGCTCACTTTTCACACTGGGCCCGTAACCGTAGAAATTATGGCCTGACGAGCGGCGGGTACAAGCTAGTCTGCCCGGGAATGCTAACATGAACCATACTTGGTCTAATTGGACACAGCTACCGTCCCGTTTGACTATGCAGTAACAATTAGTGTTAAACGGGTAGCGACGGAATGAGAGGAAGCGTGCCAGACGCGAAGAGCAGGTTTCGGCTGCTGAATTAAACTTTGCCCACTGGCATTTTGGCAGATATTGTTCATCAGGCTATCTCAGACTATCTACAAACCATCACCACTAACGTTCTTTACAGCCCACTTGTAACCATGAGCGATATAACCTTTTTGAACAATTGACTCAGTATGTATGTAAACAGTTTTATTGGCAGAAGTTTATTGTTCTTTACAAATTCAAATGAACAGTTTATCATTAGCGAACGGCTAGCGCATAGTTTAGCCTATAATTGCCAATTCTGCAAATCATGCCGGCGTCATTATGATTGTTGTGCTATTCAGCTTAGTAAGAATAATTACTGCAGACCAAAAAGCAAAACATTTAAAATTTACTATTAAATATTTTATTTTGATGTTTAAAATAATACAGTGGACGCCGAGGGTTTGAACAAGGTCAAGAAACTTTTCTCTAAAGACGACACCAAACAAGAACTAGTGGATCCCTATGGCGAAATAACATTTGCGGGAAAAAAGGTGAGTTATGTCCTCTTGCCAATTTGGCAAGGCAAAGTTATTTAAACCCCATCAGCGAAGCTTGTGTTTGTCCCATTTGCTCCAGGTAAATAATCAAGACCAGAGTCTTGTTCATTTTCGTGGTGGCTCGCCAATAAAACACTATTTTACAATTTGTCTTCTTAATTATTCTAAAATAGTTTACAGTCGTTTCATATTGATCTTTGTTTTGAACAACAAGGTGTTAACGCCACTGACCATAATGACTAAGTGATGTTTACTTAAATAGATGCGTATCGCGTATTAAGACAATTCAAAAAAATTTGATATCCAAATATAACTACGCTTAATTGTTTACTCATAAAAACAGAAAAAAACCTACTTTTCCATCTCTTCACAAGAAGAAAAAAGGAACCGATACATATGCTTTAATAAGGAAAATCAAATATTAAATTCAAACGAGGGGAATGGGACGAAGTGAAATAGTGAATCGATTCGTTGATTAAGCGTATCGGGCATTTACAAACAGTTAATGTTAGTTATATAGTGTGAGTTAGCGTTGAAGTCGCATTGTCGTAGACTTTATATCATGTTAGCTTCACTATTGCAGGTTTAAACTGTGGAATAATAGGACGGTACAATCTCCTAGACGACCAACTATATAGTGGATAAAGGGCGTAATACCGGCTGCTACTGATGAGTCGCCAGTAAGCACGAAACGAATGTGAATGAGATTATACTTTCCGAACATGCTGTGTTTGGTTTATCCTTCTGGTCACAACTGAACTAATTTGTTACTAGGGTCGGCACGCCTAATACATGCATATATATGAGTTCTTCGCAACAAACAGTATTTAACAGTAAATTATCGTATAATTGTATTGTCTATATATATATATATATATATACGTGTGTGTGTGTGTGTGTGTGGCAAAAGTTACAAACAGTTAATGTTCGTGACTGCATAGAAATTGTGCAGCCGACATTTCCAGTCACGTTCAATGTATGCGAGACTACTAGAGGTGAGAGCCGCATACCTAATTTTGCTTTTCATATATATGCAATGCGGTTTGATCCTCGCTAGTCAGTTTGCCGTCGTTCTCTGATGATGATCATGGAAGGTCGAAACGCGTCAGTGCGTTGCGACTGGCGGTAGTTTTGTTATGTTCAACGACTGGTTAAGTTCAATGGGATTAGTGTTTACTTTAAGCTCGCAAACTTGATTTAAAGAAATTGGACGTTGTATACCTGTTATCTGGTCTGATTTATGATTTCTCCTAGCTCATAGATTTTGGAAATATTTAGGATACTTTTGTCGGCATCCTCTATTAGTCCACGCGCGTCGCGTATTTGTGTGTGTCTATAACTGCTGTGTACAACAAATTAAGTGAAACTGCGATGGCTGAATTTTAATTTACTCTCTGCATGCTTTAGACTACCTATCTTGAACTCGCCACGCAAAATTCCGAGGTTGCGAGTGTCCTCAGGTTTTATGGTTGGTATTGGAATAAATCAAATACGCCCTCCATAACACCATGAAAAGTAATAAAAAATAAGAACAACCAACCAATGCAAATGTAAAATTTCACTCAAACAACTCAAGTTTCATAACGGAATATGCACTTGGCTTATGTGCATGTGTGCGTGTAAATATAACTAGGATTTATTTAGTCATTACGTACACGTACATCAATAGAAGTTAAATGGGCGTCATTGTATGTAAATGTAACATTTCTTTGCGTCAGACTAATTGTGTTTTTTTACAATATGATATGATGTTATACAACCAGGTTAAATGATGGCATATCTTTAATAGAAGAGGCTTTCTTAAGTGATTGTCGGTCAATAAAATTGAGAAAGTTACGTAACGAAAGTATGAACATTAATAGGCATTCAACTCACCAAGAGCCCGAAATTGATAAACACAATAAGACGGCAATTAACAGATGAAGTTTTAAAGGATTGATTGTAAGTAATTGATTAATCGGTAGTAACTTTATAAGCCCACTAAAGAGCTAATCTTGATTCCATATTTGTAGACCTTTACTGGAGCTGGTGTCAAATTCTTGGTTTCTTTTCTACTATTAATGAATGTCACGTTCCCAATCGAACCTAGCGATTTTGCACCGCTGTTCCATTCCTATCTTCTCGTTATTTAATCTAAGTAGCTGCCTTAATCAGTCTCGTCATTCCGTTGCGTAAATCATGTTGGTTTTGAAATGCATAGTTTAACACGGCAACTGTATCGCTGCAAGGTGCGCAAAGTTAAATTGTTGGCCAAAATGCTTTATGGATTTCAATGTGTCTCCACGACGCTGACTCATGAATGGATCTGCTCCATTTTATGTTTCCTCCTATGTAATGTTCATATTAATTATTTCAGTACGGCCTACACGTAATTATTGCAATAAATCATATTTATGCAGCCGTGAATGGCTGTGCTGTCTGCGCCACGTCAGTGACAACAATTCACCTGATTTATATAATCAAACGAACATTGGTTGCGCGGGTGGTGATAACAATTATTATAATCAAGGTTGCGGTCTTGATATAAACACCTGACCCATTAATTACTTCAACATGTCAGTATAAACTAAGAATTGTATGATGTAGTAGTCCTGTCCGCGGCAAATTCTGGTCAGTACGTGATGAGTTCCCAATAAGGACGAAACCGGTCTACTGTATGAATTGCCTTTTCCACACCATGCAATTCTTAGTTTATACTGACATGTGGAAGTAATTAATGGGTCAGGTGTTTATATCAAGACCGCAACCTTGATTATTATAGTTCACCTGATTTGCAATCGTTTATGCCTTACGACACTGTTAGCCTTCAGCTTATATGCATTTGTTGTCAGCACAGATAAAGCATTTGAGACTGTAACAAATAGGCCTGAAATGGAAACTCATGCGTTTGACGGCCCATTGTGCAAATCTGGAGAGGCAACATTATCGTCACAGACTGCCTAATGGGCCTTTTGACTGTGACCGTAGAAATCGTAACAATCTGTGCTCGCATGCACTACTGGGTTAAAACTGCTGGCGCAAACATTCTCGATAAAAGTGATTAATCTTCAATTTAGTAGACTATTAACATTTAATATTTTAATCAGTGTAATGGTTAAACTGACAACAAGCGTGTGATAAAATTCCGTTATTATACTTTACATGAGTATCGTTTCCCCAGGTAGCATGACTAAATGCGTATGGCTAGTTGAAGCCATAGGCCGTATATGATGCCGAATAGAACACACGTGTAGGCAAAAATGACCGAAAGACTTAAGTTGGTGCACAAATGAAACTGCATGCAATGCGTGGCTTAAGTGGCGTAGTTGATCAATTTCGAGTCTGATGCGAGTGCTCCCTGGTTCGAATCTCGTTCGCGGAAATTCAGGCTAGCAATTGAGAGCTTAATAAAAATGAAACCAGCCTATTCGATGTGTTACATATGTTGACATGCTTGATGTTTAGTCTTACTGATTAATATAATATATATATATATATATATATATATATATATATATATATATATATATATAAATATATATATATGCACTATTCTGGGATGGATGCCTATTTTGTGTGACTGATTAAGTAAGATGGGGTTTGTGCTTATTTCAAATCCTCCAACATTGAAAAATTTATAATTAATAATATATAAGAGTATTCAACTGTTATATGTTAAAATTTTACAGCCGACATTCCTTTTAAGTCCAGTGCTTACTAGAAAACAAGAGGTAAAAGAAGCATTTCTTATTTGCACTAGGCTACGTATAGGTTGTGTTTTGCTCCTCGTTAATCGTTTCACTGTTGAGCTCCGATGATTGCAGTGGAAGCTTGAAACGCATCATTACAGCTGATTGATGGTAGCTTCGGTGTGTTGTGCGCCTGTCTAAATGATGCTGGCTTTCTACTTATTCCAATGGCTTAACTACCGCATTATTGCTGTATTGTTGACAAGTTAGAACAAGTTTCAATCGGCTATCACTCATATCACACTCGTCTGAATTTTTTGTATAACAGATTTGCTCCGAGTGACGACTATTCATTTTTTGGGAAATAATATTTTTACGTCGAAATTGTGCTAGAAATCTGCTTTGGCGCAAAAGAAAAGTATATTCAAATATTCATTCTAATCTTTAGCCACTATTCATTTGAGCACTAAGCGCCTTTTTGACATCTTTTTTTATTTTTTTGTTAGGTCACAACAAAAATCATCAAATCGACAGACCACCCTGAGTGGAATCAAGAGATAACAATGGGTCTACAGGTGAGTTAAAATGGAAGAAAATTAGCAGATATCTCTTCAACGTTGTTGTATTGAATTGTGCAATGCGATCATCACATTTTCAATATCCACGGTTGTCGTTCGTGAGTGGTAGACTTGCACTATCTCAGTTCCGCAAAGATCGGATCGATGCCCATTTCCAGGTACGCATTGATTTCGTCTTCGTGGTGGCTGAGTGCTGATTCGCCTCTTTCCTCCGAAGGCTTCCACGTAATTTGTATTAAGCACGGGAAACGAGGTACGTTCCAATCTTGGTCGATGTGCAAGGCTTCGGTACCTCATTTCCAGTACCTCCATCGAGTTTCCAATAACACGCAGTACCATACTTGCAACAACAGTTTTAAGCAAATGTAGTAACCCCGTTTTAAACTACATCTTTATATGTATATATTTTAATTTTTGACTCACTAATAATTTCAATCAAAGAAAGGCATGAGTACATGAAAATACACAATCCACAGCAGACCCAACCAATTCGTCCAGTTCAATTGCAGCGAACTCAAATTCCCGGTATGCATATTCTCATCAAGTGTGTTGAATGTTAATAGGATTGAGGGGGGGGGGAGAGTATCGAACAAGTGTGGTACGATTGCGATGTCAAAGTAATTAATATTAAAATGAGGTACCGAAACGTTGCAAGTCCACCATTGATTAGATCGTACCTAATTTACTGTCATTAGTATGAATTACGTGGAAGCCTTCAGAGGAAAGGGACAAATCAACACCCAGCCACCACGAATAAGACCTCTATGCGCACTAGGAAATGGGGATCAATTGGATCTTTGCGGAACTGAGATAGTGCAAATCTACCACCCGCGAATGAAAACCGTGGATACTCAAAAATTAACGATTTCGTAAAAAAAAGCGCGTCACAACGAAACGAAATAAATCATCTACTACCTGTGAAGTGTTAAGTAGTAAAGTGCATTCGAGCGTTGACTTCCTAAAACAACTGCGTTATTTGCCAGCTATTTTTTCTGCTCGGTGCTATGCTGTATTTCCTGCATCCAGTAGACGACTCGTGTAAACTCGTTTAACCTTTTGAAGCCTATTTTGTAAGTTTAATTTTGAGCTGAAACCGTCACTGCGGCTTGTGAACAGTTTTAAAATTGATCGATTTTCTAATTTCTCTCTGGCTAAATGAGGCTAAACACGTGTATAAATGTGTTTGTGTGCCAGTTTTATATTGTATAGGAGTTTCATATTTCATCAAACCGGATCTAATGCTGAAGAGGGGAGACACGTCAAAGGTGAAAATACAAATTTACATTCACGAGTATAATGGCGTATGCTGTGGGGTTTGGAATACTGGACTATCAGCTTGTCCTTATAATCTGCTCTTAGTTTGATTTTGTGACTGGTTTCCGAGTGCTGATACTTCGACTCGGTTATCTCTTAATTAGTGCACACCTGTAAAGTTGGCCTATGTATGTTTAAAGCTAGGACTAAAATCTTTGGTGCTTTTTACCCATTTTATTGGATATTTTGCAAAACTTTCTAGTTAAGTTGTGCCCACGATGCAATGCTTCTATGACCTTTGCATTGTCCGGTTTTGTTGACTAAAATAAAATGTGTTTTTGTGCATATTTTTTCTAACAGTTTCCATCTGTGTGCGAGAAGATCAAAATCACATTCTACGATTGGTGAGTGACATTTGTAGCCAATGTTATTCGTAAAATATTAAATTACTATTCATCTTTCATAAGTTATGTTTGCGGATCTTCGGATTGTGTTTTGCTATTCGTTGTCTTCATTTGAGGGTATTTGCACTTGTGCCTGTTGCTATGCACGTAGTTTCGTGTAGACGTAGCAACATGTAGCGCGACCTCCTGTTGGTTGATTAGCGATTATATGAGGTAGCAGAGACGAGCATGACCCTGCTGACATTTGCTAATTTAATGCTGAACTGAGACCACCTGGCTGAGGTTGATATGCTTTTCTTGCCTTGGTGCAGTCATGAACAAGTTGCTGCATCCAGCCGGATCCGTAGCTCCAACTAGCATTCGTTGAGACCACGCACCGGCTTGTTTGCATCCAATTCTAGTGTCTTCCATCTGTAACTAACAAGGAGGCACGAGTACACTGATCCCACTCTGCGCTGTCCTTTGCAGGCTCAGAAAATCGATATCCTGTGCTCGCCTGATATAAACTACTCTTGTGACCTTCATATTTGGAGGCCTGTCAACAATGGCCCTCTCTTCTGCACGTTATCCTCTGTCAAAATACCTACCTTGCTCTTGGCCTCGTTAGCTAAATAATTATTCATATAGCACACCGTTTTCGCTAATCTTCGTACAATTCCCCGCCGTCTACTTCTTAATGGTGCATTTCAAAATGAGATTGTTTAAGACGCACTGTCAGTCTTCCGTTCGGCGGCCTTTTAGGGACTGCTGGACTACTCCGCTTAGCAAATGTTTGCCCTTCCTTCTCAATGCGGCAAACAACTTTGACCCAACGTCATACCTCTTTACAAAACTGTCATCTTGATAGGTGATTATCTCATTAATTATGTTTAGCATATTGTTCTTATGAATCTTGCCGTACAATTTCCTTCCGTTTGCCTTCTGATGAAGCCTTCCACTTTAATGCTGCAAACGACGCACTTCCGGTCTGCTGCCTTATAGTTTGTGGGGACTGGAGCTATTCTACCGCGTATCAATTGTATTCCCCTTTCTGCGCTTATTATATTCTACATGCCAATGTATCTGATATTCTGTGCGGGCAAATAAGATTCCACATATATAACAGATGTGTATTTAAATACGGTTTGGAAGATTTCCGTTTAGAATAGGCATAACTAGGCATGATTTCGCCTTGCTTATGTGGCTTTCCTAGTCCCGTCCGTAACGACGTTTCATCCTGTTCCTTCTATGCGGACGTGCTGAACTAGTATATTTGTTGAATGCAAAGCTATTTGCATGGAGGCTTATGTTGAAAACACTATGTGCTCATGGAGATGCATGGATCTGTACATAATCAGATTGGTCAACAAGTTTGAGATTTAAAACGTTTTATTTCTTGTCTTGCTCTTGCTTATTTATGCAACATAATGAGAGTTCCGTTAAAGAAGTGGGTCGGCATAAGCGGTCGAAATATTCGCCACAAGCAATAATGAGCAGTTCAAAGAAACGCGGTACAAAAAGCATTATTATTATTAGCTATTATTACATATTATTATTGGCTATTATTATTACATATTATTACGTATACATATTATTATTATTATTATTATTACATATTATTATTAATACACAAGGATACCACAATAAAAACGCTGAGCGATGTCTTCCACGAGGCGAGTTCCGGAGTACCTTTTTCGATAGGACAGAATTTAACGGATCTTTCCACTGGATCGTGGTTTTCTCTTGAATACTACTGGTTTGTGCCCATTAGAATATCTCATTCAGTGAAGATGCGGAACTGCGTGACTGAATGGCGGTGGAAAATATTGCCTGAGCAAGAGACGGCTGTGTTCATTTGTCTGCGCTCCCATCCAACCACCGCATTTGCGTCTGTGGCCAGGTGGGCAAGCAGTGTAAGTGGCCTTCTCAGACAGCTCTACAACTGTCGCTTAGTTGGTATGAGCCCTAACCATAACCAATCAGGACGCTGGCAGTCATAGTTAGAATTGCCCAGTATTTCTGTATCATTTAGGAGAACGAACCGTGCAATTGAAGACCCTGCCCTTATTGTTTAGTGAAATAGACTGGCGATTCCAAAGTGGTTTGCATAACTGGTCAAAAGTATCTGCAGCAAGGCTTTTTATTTCATGAAATCTCGATCGATTCCCTGTTAGGGCTGGCTTAGATTGCTTCTATCGTGCATATTTATGCCGATAATGCCAATGACTGCCTTTGATGCAGCACAGAGCTGACTTATGTTACGATAATGCTGATTGGAGTACTGGTACCACTTTCTTATGTGTGTGCATCACAACGGCATACTTCCACTCGTTTTGGATGAATTATCCCTCCTGATTGTGACGATACGCTTCTTTGCAATGTGTCAAGATTTCAAAAATGCAACGCAATTGCCGAAATAAAGTTAATTTGAAACAAATTTTGAGTGTAGCCTCTTGGAGTTTATAGCGTCATCATCGCGAGTGGCTACTCGGGGCTGATACGTATTGGTTCCAACTAATATTACCCAAGTTATTCAAGTACTTCATCCCTTCCAGTAGGGAGGACACACCTCTGCTAGATTATTTGTCACATTCTCTAGATGTGCTGTCTGTCCTGCCAAGCGAATCTTAGGTGACATTTGTAAAATATTTGCGATGTCGACTCGACCATAATTGTTGTTTATTTTATGGTCAAATATTTATGTAGAACACAATTCAGAAATTCGCTTGCTTACTCTGTTTGAGCTGATTTTTATGGCTAATGATCTTATATAAGAGTGCAATTAGTTGTGCAATTTAATTTGCATCCTACATCAGCGCAGACAAGGTGTTTTTAGTTTGTTGGCGACCCTACAAAGTGGATTGGTTGCACCTGCTGAAAATGAGTATTGCTTCTGCTTACTCGCGTTCATTCAGCCAATCCAACCAATCCCATCTGTACAGACGTCAACGAATGCAAGCATAGCGACACAAGTAGCAACAAAAAAGTTAGACAGACAAACGAGCAAACAACCGGCAGATTGAATCAGCGGCAGATGTGCCGCGAAAAGAC
This sequence comes from Eudiplozoon nipponicum, assembly GCA_029291075.1. Taxonomy (NCBI): domain Eukaryota; kingdom Metazoa; phylum Platyhelminthes; class Monogenea; order Mazocraeidea; family Diplozoidae; genus Eudiplozoon; species Eudiplozoon nipponicum. The sequence continues at coordinate 3,921 of JAQBSW010002538.1, read as the reverse complement.
TACGGGCCTGGAAAGACACAGATGATGCACCTAACGCGCGTAATCGCGCAGTGCAGAACCAAAATAAGCGAACAAGATGAAGCATCCACACGAGAAACAAACGTTCAAACTTGTCTCAAACAGAAGGTATGCTGGACCTAGATAGGTAACTAGCTGACACTACGCACATGGCTATACGCCAGAAGACTAGAAAACGTGTAACATAAACGGACACATTGTTCACCTCGTCGATGGTGAATCGCAAACAAGCCACACATGCAATATATTACAATTTCAACAAGCTTCATCAATTCATTCGGACAACCATGTGTACACAACGTTTATTTTAAATCTTTCTCTACTTCAGATTAATGGAAATGGTTGAACAAAAATGTTCACTAATAGACTTCATCTCTTCGATGAATGTGTCTTCTTCTTCATATCGAATAAGTAACAATTCATTACCGAGGATTACAGAGGGAGGTATTTCAATTATGTGAGAAGCAAGCGTGCAATGTAACTCAGATTTATTTCTCGAAAATTCCTATCAATGCAAACAAAATGTTTCTTCATGACTTCACATATTTTTCATTTATTTTGTTGTTTTCCATCCATGTCTGTGATTTTGTTAACGTGTGTTTTTGCGTGTCTGTTTATTTGTACAGGGATCGCTTAACAAAAAACGATCCTATTGGTACCGCGGTTCTCGATTTGAGCAAGATTTCCTCGTTGAACGAAGGAGACATTGGTTAGTTAGTCTAGACTTGGTGTTAATTTAATGGTCGTCTTAAAGAAGTTAAATTGTGTGCTTATCTATATACCTAACAAATATGACACAATTGAATCATAGCTGATCTCACCTGCAATGCATGTGGAACGATTTTGATTTTATGTTTGGTACCAGTCACACTATTCGCACATGGTGAGTTTACAGGCTGTTTCTCTCGTAGCTGCGTTGAACACCTCAGTTCTTATCAAAGAAGTATCATTCTCTTCACCATCAGCCTATATTCTGTTGTGCGTCTATTTCTTGATGTCTGAAGCCAGTTCCTTGCTGAGTTCGCACCCATGTGGTGTAGCATTCTTCATCTTCACTAACAGCAAATTATGTTTTAAGCTACGCCCGAACTGATAACTGTGTAGAAACTACAAAAGTCTAATGCGAATCACGGGTATTTCTACTGAGAAATGGTTTATTTTGGAACTGATACCATCCAGACAGAAATTCGTTAAAGTTAGGTTCTGTCCATTGCGTAATTAAATTAATGTATTAGTGACTAATATTTTAGCGCGTATCTCCCAGGAAGTGCGGAAATCGAGGTTACTTGTCGCTGATCGCATCCTCACTGACAAATTGGTCAATTTGTGCTGAAGACCAGTGCACCCTCGAATACGTGTGCTGAAGACTGGATCAATAGTACTGTTGGCTTAACATGTAAAGAGCGCAGGTAGTAATCGGTGTCCTGGAGAGTCCAAATTGTGCACACCTTGCGTAGATTGTGCACACGCTGCAGAAGGCCAGAACTTTGTTATTTTGCAATTCAAATAGGCAGAATGGGATAAACTTGTGTCTGTAGATAATTTTACTAACTGCCTGGCAGTTTTGTAAGCGTAAGTCTTAGTTTTTGTAGACAAGCCATTCTGTCTGTAATTACTAATTTATCATCATAAAGAGCATTATATCAGCATCCCTTGCTGATGACTGGCTGTCGTCTAACCGATTTTAGACATTCGAAGCACGTAATTTGAGAAGTTGCTAGATGATGCTGGCGTTTTATTGCTGATGTTCTAGTACTTAATGGAAGTTTTATTCGGTTCAGGGAGTTGACAAATTCCAATTTGTCCAATTTTATTGCCGTGAACTCCAATTGTTCCGTCTAAAACGTGCAGCTATGGAGAAGTTGTAGGCATACACACACACACACACACACACATGTCAGGTGCGTCTATCTAGGGAAACGTCAATTAGCTATTCTGCAATCAATCAGTCCCTCGTATACATTAAATTTCTCTAATAGTTTGTTCGGTAAGACTTGTGATGTATTGTGGATTGATAAAGGCTACTGCCAAATATATAAAAATGTTTAAAAAAAAGACGATGAACTAGGAGCAGTCCTTTGCTAGCCACAGGCCAGGTAATATTGAGAAGCTGCTAGGCTAGGAATGGGCACATCTGGCCGGCTGGTGTGTCTGGTTGAAAGTCGTTCCTTTCTAGATTGATTGAATTTGCCAACTGCATGCCTACACGTTTTGTTTGCTATTTTAACAGATCAGCGCAACTTTCTAGGCGACGCTAACAAGTTTGATTGTGTAGTTTCATTAATTTGTGGTGAGAAAATATGTTTTCATAATATTACGTGCATTTTCATTTGTTCAATTTAATAAAATTACTTTTTTTATTATCTTTCTGAAAAATTACACGTCATGACATTTTATTTATCCATACCTTTGATTTACAGTATAAACTTGTAGAGCATTGTCACACAAGTTCATTCATTTTCAAGAAGAGAAGATATTCAATTACGCATATATTTATTTGGTTTGGACTAGAACAATGTTTGGGGAATGTATCGGAATCATAAAACTCGATAATTAAGCGCTCTACTAACATATTTGAGACACTAAAATTCTCTACAATTAGATTTGGGGAAGAGTCAGCGCATTATTATAAGATTTGGCGGAAAAATAACTGACGTATCTATTTTGGAATTATATCTTTTTAGATTTTATCTGTTCTGTAATTTTAACTTTTACAATCGTAGGCAGGTTTACGGGTCTACCGTCCATGAAATACTAAATAATCATTTTTTTAGCTTGCTTTACCTGACCATAAATAAAAATTTGATGATAATTTGAATAATCTTGATATGACACAATTTAATATATAGATCCTAAAAGATAGCTGCTATCGCAAACGTGAGCTGAAGTGATAGTTGATACGCCGTTATACGATATCTTGAAGTTGGACTTAAGATGCCAACTTGCGAAGTTTCAAATAGTAAAACCATAATGCTGGCGCTATCATGTTCTGCAATTAAAATAGTGATAACCATACAAAGATATTTAATCGATTCGATAAACATCCTTAAAACCAAGACTGTAATATTTGATAGCACAAATTAAAGGCCAGATGCCCAATTGAATATTCGGTAATATGATGTTGATATGAATAGCGAACAAGTCAAAGATTGAAAGTAACGATATGTCTTCCGTAAAGCTTGAAGAACTGATACGTTGAACCATGTATTAAAAATCCTCTACACCTATTCATTATATTATGGTGATATGACCCCCAGTTGAAGATTTCAACAGTTACACCTTTGAGCCTTGACGTATACAAACAGACTGATAAAGCTTTCATCATATTGATCTTTATAAATCGAGGTTTAAACGATACTGCTTCTTACAACACAATTAAGACTTGTATATGGTAATTTCACAAAAAATATAATAATGGACTATCGATTTAGTAAATATATTGCAGCGCTTAATTAGCTTTATCTCGGTAAATTGAAAGTTGCGAATCCAGACTGATGGATATAATAACATCACAACTATTCAATCACAGAATGAAACTAATGATTTTGTCCGTTCATATGTGTGGCGCTTTCAAATCATTAAAACACTAAATAATGCACATTGACGACATCTGAGTGGTTTAATATCTATTTTAGACGAAAGCTCTTGGTTATGAACAGTGTATATTGCTAATCATTTCGAATGATTGAGCCATTCAGAATAAGTCAAAAATGACTTTAAACAACGCGAATTGGAAAAGCGCGCTTTGAAATAATTTCTTTGGTTAGTCGCTGATGAATAATGCTGTAGTACACCGTCACAATGTCGTCATCCGTTTTAACTGTTGCAGATTTCTGAGGTAGACACCGCTCTCTCCGGTTTCAAATGCAACAATGATGTTGGTGGCATGTAATCGTTCAGCAT